>VCCN01001001.1:2963348-2984676 GCA_006491835.1 Architeuthis dux | reverse complement strand
GGACATGGGATCCCCCTACTGAATTCAGCACTAAATGACCCAACAAGTGTCGATGTGCTGTTAAACAAAACAATCTAAACCTCAAAACTTCATACAAGGAATCTCTTTATACTGCTGCTTGAGGTTTGAAAAGAAAAATTACAAAATAACGCAGAATAATTAATTTTGACTAGTTTTTACCTTCATCTTAATTTTTAGTTGCTTTTAATCACAACTTTCACTCGGGCTGTCAAACTCCAGCTACAAGTAAACTGCGCGATCGTAAATAAAGATTAAGCCCACAGTGAGAATCAAACTCACATCCTGCAGCCAGAGGGAGTCCACTAAAACCGTGTTTTACAAAGGTTGCATAATTGCTATATACTAAGCTCAAATAAGTCTTGCACAAGGCCTAAATGAGGGATATGAGTGGTAGAAAGATTGTGTAGCGTCAGTATTCCTAGTGAGCGAGCCGGAGTTCCCTGCCTTGAAGATCATCATTTGAAATCCTGGTTTTTTTCTAGGCACTGATGAAAAATACAAAGCAGCCCAGATATTTACTAATATTTGCTTAGTCTGGCACAAGTACTGGGGCACCTAGTGATGATCGAACTCACTATACCTGTATAGTGGTTTACAAGACAAGCATGCTAACCATAGCTCTATGGCAGGCACCCACAATGGTTACCACAAAACTTCCTATACTGTGTGATACCATACTCCAATCTCAGTAGACCCCGACTATACTAAATTGAGGATCCTTACTCTACAAATTGGTAACCATGGACATGCAGCATCACTGGTACAATGGTAACCAAAACTAAATTGGATTTCTACTACATTCTTTTTTGGGGAGAGTGATTTGCTCAAGTTCCCACCCAATCTCTTTTCTGTCGTGGTAACCTGGTAAGATATCTGGTGATGCGACAGAGCAGAGGGAGAAGTTGATTCATGCCTTTCCCAAGAGTATTAATGCGGTGTGAGCATAATCAGAATTTGAACCAGGTTCATCATGCCCGTTTTCCACGCTGAATCTGTCGCGTCACTCTGTACCTCCATTTATAAAAAAAAAAGCAAGCAGAGATAACATGTCTTTTGATGAGCCTCTGATCTCAGGGGCAGATCCAGGATTTTGAAACGGGGGGTGAGAGGATGCAATTTATTTGGGAGTCAAGATTCATTAAATCGAAATAATTAACAAAATTGTTATAAAAACATATTTTCCTATGCAGAATGAATTGCTTTAACTGAATCTGACCGTAGTTTTGTTTTTGAGAAAGAATAACTTTTTAAGGGCAGCGTGTCGATTGGCTCTAAAATGGGTGATCGATTTACAATGTACATATTATCTAAAACTGCGACTGCTTTTCTGACTGCAAACATGGCCGCCTTTTTTCCAATGCAACATATACAGTTACACTTTGATTAGTGCGGTTAATTCATTCCAAAATTTTTCATACTGTTCGAGGTCTTATTATAATTTAATGTGTTTTTTTCAGTTTATACCTAGTTACATTAATTTGTACATTAATACCATAACCATCTTAATCCCAATCCCAACCCCAACCCTAATACTGAGTTTCATCAGGAAAAAAGACGGCCAGAAAGTCAGGGTGAGTCCAATTTAGGAGATATATTGAAAATTGAACATAAAGACGGACTAAAAATTAGGGTCCAGTTTTTGATTATACGTACATTGTAAATCGATCACCCACTTTAGAGCCAATTCGCTAGCTGCCCCATGAAAAGTTACTTTTTCTCGAAAACGAAAAAAGTCTCCATGAAACTACGGTCCGGTCCGGTCACTTAAAGTAGTTCATCCTGCGTAGAAAAAAAAAACGATTTCGATTTAACGAATCTTGACCATTTAATTTTTTTTTATTTATAAAATGTCTTTATCTAGATATTTAAAAAACATGTTTTATTTGTGTTTTGTCTGAGCAAGGGACGGGGGTCCAGACCCCCTGGAACCACACCCTTCTGGATCCGTGTCTGGAAAGAAGGCAAGTTTATATTAAATTTTGTCTGGGAAGAAAACCGCCGACCGGGCAATAATCACCGTGTTGTCGTAAAAAAAATGATAATAAAGACAGACTGTTTAAAATGAAATTGTATATGATATCATGTAATATTGTATGTGGTTGATTATCTTCAATTATTGACAGGAAAAAGTAATAAACTAATTTTATCAGGTTTTTACGTATCTCAGGACGTAAAAGTTCATCACTTAAGGTTCCCACGGATGACGACCCTATTTCTTTGTAGCTGCTGCAGTTAAGCCTCATTCCTTTAGTCACCAACATGGCTGCGAACGTAAACAACGTGGATGTTATCCTCGATGTAGATCCAAAGAAAGTCCCTTGTTGTCCACATGGTAAGTCAAAATGACTAAAGAATTTAACACACATTCTAATTTTCTGTGGGATATCCTACTGCTAAGAATCGTACTTATTTTATTATAATTTTAAAGTACCTAAAAAAGTTTCCATCAGTCTTTACAACTCTCTTGTTCGTCCCACGTGGTTAGTATAGAGTATTACGGTACTTATGGCAACACAAAATATTTTAATTTAGAATTATCGGGTTAAAAATCTAAATCACGTTCGAATCTGACTCTTGATTATTAGATGTGATAGTGATAGCTATTAGGTATAAAGGTAAATAATGTTTTTTTTTCATGGTCATATCCAAATAGCTCGAACTTTCTTTTGATAACAACTTGTGGATGTGCGTCTATTTCAGGTGCATGGTACATGAGTGTACAAGTACACATTTCTTTTTATCTTTTTTTTTATTTAAAGAAGTGTTTTTGGATTAGGTCAGGGTCAGTGTTACTATTCAATTATTTGTTTTTAATCAAGCTGGTCACTTTGTAGGGGATAGAGTTCAAATCATGAGATTACGAAGGCCAAAAGCCAGTAGTATCTAATCTAATTGAAAGTCGCACAAAATAACTGCCATAACACTTTAACTACAGATAATCATTTCATGGTCATATTTTTCATGACACTGATTCTATTCTACCATCGGGTGACGTCGATTGTGTTTATTTTGTCTAAAAAAAAAGGGCACAATAAAGTTCCACACACTCGCTCACTCGATGTTAAAAACGGTGCACGTGCGCCATTTTTAATATCGAGTGTGTGGAAAATTCATGAAAGAAAAACAGAAGTTAATATATAGATTATATTGTTATTGCTTTGAATATTTATGTCTGTAGAAAGAATTAATTAGTAATAAATATTGGGCAAAGTTGAACGACTTAACCGTCAAAATTGGATCGCATCATAAGGTCTGATTTGACCGATCACCGCTAAAGAAGCTAACTTTCGTACTAAGCGGGCATGGCAATGACTGTTTTTTTTTTTAAATCAAGTATTGCAAACCATTTTACTAAAACTCAAACTCTCATTGCCGTGCCAGCTTAGTACAAAGGTAAAACAAAAATGTTAGCTACTTTAGTGGTGATCGGTCAAATCAGTCCTTATGTTGCAATCCATTTTTGACGGTTAAGTCGTCCAACTTTTGCCAAATATTGTATAGCTGATGTAACAGGGAAAAGGATGCCTTTTTGAAACTAGTCAAATTGGGGTCCAACATGTGCCCTACCATCTTTTTCACAATAGTCCCCTTGGACATATATATAGCTGGTCCACAATAGATAATGCCAAAAACTCATAGTACATTCAGTTCTTGTGCAAATTTGTGGGTAGCACTTCTTTGTAAGTGTGTGTGTGTATGTATATATATATATATCCATATCCATCCAATTCTGTGAACTGTCTAACAGAAGTGTGTGGCATCTACTACTGACAGGGAGACATGGCAACAACATTTTCCAGGTAACCTCCCTTTCTGAAGAAAACTACAGAACCAGAGCTAAGGAGAAGAGGCAGTGCCATACAATAAGAGATTCTTCAAGTTGCCACACCTCATGCAGCTGCTGTGGCAGAACTTGCCCATCCAGTGAAGGCCCTGTCAGCCATCAGTGGTCCTGCAGCAGATGTGAAACAACCTCCTAAATCTTTGTTCACAAAGCCAAGCTATGAGAACAACATCCAGTATAGAAATAATAAAATGATTTTCTGTATGCAATGTTTGTTTTGTTTTTCATTATTTCTGTTATTTCTGTTTATTTTCAGGCCCGACCCATCTGTTTGTCCGTTATGGTGAAAAAGGAAAGAACACAAAAAGGTTCTTTGCGTGCTCTGCATGTCGTGATCGAAAGGAGTGCAGTTTTTATCAGTTGGAAGATGAGAAAGTATCTTCAGTTCGATTGGAAGCAAGAAAGCTCATTAACAAAAAGTTTCAACCTCAATTCAACCACACAAAATGCATGCAAAGGTAATTCAGTTTTGTTTTATTAGAAGTTTCCTATGTTGTAAAATGTTACACTTTAGTCCTATGATGCTTGTCACTGAACTCTCAGATGAAAAACATATAATAATCACCTTAGCCCTAGGATTTCATTTTGTTTTTGTCTCTATAGGGCAGCCCTAAAAATATTTTAGATATCAAAACAACTTTTTGTATGTTAAACTAGACCTAATTACAAGATATTTTCAGTTGCAATTTTTCTGAAATTTCTTTGGTTTATGGGGGCAAGTCTGCCTCACCCAAAAAGTGACCAAAAATGGGAAATGTAAAAAAAATAAAAATTCAAGTAGATTTTAAAATTTAATGGGGTGTGGTATGCCACAAAACAGTTTCTGTCTTTGTTCAAGTGCAAGTGTACTTTGCAAAGCTTGCAGACCACATTGGTGTGGATTATGTTGTCTATGTGGCTGACGGGTCCTCAGGTGATCATATATAGTCACTTTAAAGGGTTAAGGGAAGTGTCAGAGCATTCCCTGATGTCTGTAGTTTTTGCTGGAGTACCATAGTCATTTTTGAAGTGCCAAATAAAAACAACTTTATCAAATTCAATATCATGAAAATATGTAGATTATTGTAAAATGTTATTTGGTTATGCGAAAACCCCCAGAAAACATTGAGTTTTAGTACATATTAATGTTGATTTTAGACACAAAATTACCTCTTTTTTATTTTGTAAATATATATATATTTATTTTTTCACTATTAAAGTAGATTTTCAAATTCATTTGAAATTCTACTTTGATAGTGAAACGGGGTTTAAACTTTGTATGAACCTTTTTTTTTTGTCAAATATTTATATTTTTGCTCTTGTATTGAGCACTTTTATAACAAAACAATTTTGAAATACAGTATATTCTTTTTATTGATATATATATATGTGTGTGTGTGTGTGAAAATGTATGTTTTGCTCAAATTTAATCCTTTATTGTGTGAAAAGATTACTTTTTTGGAATTTTTCATGCCAAATTTACATTGTACCTTTTCTTTTGTGGTCCTCGTGTGAAATCTATATTTTAGTGGGGCATGTTAGGGTTGGTTTAAGGTTAGGATTCTAATATATCAATGAGGGAGAAGGGGGATTATATTGTTGTGGGGAAGCTTATTTGAACCCTGAAAAAAATTCATTCTATGCAGGAACATTTGAGAATAAGGGAGTTTTAAAGCATTTGATGGTTAAATTTGTGTGAAAATAAATGAGATTTAAATTAAATTTGTGTCTGAAAGTATAATTGTTAATGAAAACTGATTTCAAAGAAAAAGAGCTATTTTCTATATGAAACAATCATATTCTGCTATTTAATTTTTTTTCGAAACAATTTCTATGAATCACAAAACCTCTAAGACTTTGTGTATTGTATTGACGAAATTATGATGAAACTTGCTAAAGACTTTTTCTTCTTCGTGCATTGCATTCTTTAATTAATTATTTTAAATGTTTTTTTTGTTTTTTTTTTTCCAGGCTGAAGACATTTTTTGAATGTCCAGTTATTGGCCGAATAATGTGCCAGACATGTGGTCTGTTACTTTTGCCCTCTGAACAGAAAAAACATATCAGTAACTCCCACAACCTCGTCAGGTCAGTCTCAGATGAACTGCTTGCCTACCCAACAAAACTTTTTCGCCCCCAAAGTAAAAACAAAGTATTTGCTGTAAGTAATTTTTACTCATATTTTTTGTCTCCTATAAACATCAGTGAATTTTAAAATCTTTAGAACCATCAAGAATTTTGTGACATACTTATAAAGGTGTCGGGTGAATTTACCTACAACAATTCATCTACAGATATACGATAAATATATACATACAAAGAGTTTTTCATACGGTTGAACTCTTTGTTGTTTGTGTTGTTAATACAACGTTTCGGCCGATCAAGAAGTCCGAATTATAGACGGAACGCCGTTGGAAACTGAGAAAAATCAAAGCAGGAGCACATATCAACATGTTTGTTGAGTGTGTCAGACAAGTACGAAGTTCAACTCGATGTGGCTTCTGCTACTCAACATGGACAAAAAGGTATGGAAATCTAGGCCTGGAAAGGAAAACACCTGAATCCAACGTTAAAAGCGTTGTTACAATTGGAGAGAAAGATTTCTGTATAACACCATCACATTCGGATAGTTCACCTGAAGAAAGTCGTGTGAACAACATAAATGACAAGAGGTAGTTCAATTGTCTGAAAAACTCTGAATGTTAATGACCCTTCTCATAACTATAGACAAATATATACATACACACATGTATTTGTGTGTATTCTTTAAATTACCTTCATATATCCTTGTAGGTAAATTATATCTGTAGAAAAATTGTTGTACCTAGAATCACTTAGAAAAAGTAGCTCTTATTGCGAGCACTGCTAGTAGAGAATGAAGACTGTCATTTTTCCATGATTCTTTGTGTTGTCCCTTCACCCAAGTTGGAGGTAGAATTATTAAGGTATATCCAGGTTATTATTAACAACTGTAATCTACAAGTAATATTTTTGTTGATCTAAAGATAGTGTATGCTGCTGCTAAGACAACAGCTGTGCTGCTAGCCTTCATCAGATGATGACTCATGGGATAGACATGGTTTCAGGGCTGAAGCATCATTAAGAATAACCCAGGGTGCTTCACCAGTGCCTTTTGATACCAACAGACTTTGTTGGTTTTCCGTCACAGTGTTGGAATGCCAGATGAAAATGCAGCCTTGTCATATATTCTTGTATTCACAACTTTCCAGTCAGTGTTCATGAGCCCAGAAATGGAACGTCAATTCAATGATGTGAGATTTGAATTAACTGACCACATGACAAGGTCAGGACACTGAGTGGTTAACATGGACCTCGGCTGGAAAGTAAAAAAAAAATTGTGTGCATCATTACAAATGTTGCTGCTATTATTTTAGCAGACGTGGGGAGTGTGAATTAACCATCTCTCTTCCTTGTCTTAACATTACAGTATACCAGTGGCAATATAAAGATCCGAGGGTACAGAGTGCTGTAAATATTGGATTCAAGCCTTTTCCAAAATCATTAGTATAAAAGTAACGACTACATCTGAAAACAGAATTTATGATCAGTTTCCAAATTTCATTTTTAAGTTTCCTACTGTGTCAATTTGTAATTCCTAAATATTATGAATATAATTCCTTGAATGAGCAGGATAAAGTTGTAATTAATGTTTCGCTTAAATCTTTAGAGTAAAAAAAACATTGCACCGATAAATAGTTCTCAATTTTCATCTTGAATGTCACCTACAAACAAAATAGTATTTTTTTTAATGTCAACAAAAATACATGATACTGCCTTTACTGATTATTCTCACCATTTCATTTAGTTTATGATAAAACATTGTTATAAAAATATTCTTTAAAATCTTTTATGCAAAAAAAAAAAAAAGAGTACTATCTTTCAATAAACAATACTTATAGCTAGCATTCTGCACGTAAAAGCTTTTATTTGTAGCAGTTGTTTTTAATCTGTACCTTCGGATTAGTTTTTGCCTCTGGACAAGATTACTCAAAGTTATCAAAATAGAAGAAAAAACATGCTCAAATATGCACCAACATGATTGAACACTTAACCACTTCCTTTTTTTAGATTAATTTGTATATTTACCTTTTATCCTGGAAAAACAGATATGCAGAAATGTAAATTTTATAACTATTAACCTTTACACACGTGTGTGCAAATATAGAATTTTTACATAGACATTACTTTGTATTTATTATTACTGTAGAAATCTTGTTTTTATTATGCATTTCTGAGGTTTGTTTCTTCCTTTTCTTTCCACAGCAATACCTGTTTGCCAAATCAACCATTTCATTCATGATGGAAACCTTTGAAAAACAGAAGGTCACCCATGTTTTGTGTATTGGGGCACCAAGGTTAGTTTCTGACATATTCCCTCTTTGCAAAATACTTTGCGCAAGAAAAGGAAAAATGTTGAAAGTGCACTTTTAAAACTCTATTTTGTATGCACTACAATATCTGCTGCTTTAAACAAGTTCTTAAAACTACTAGATTCAATATTCACTTGATGGAGGTTGGAGAGTAGACCAGCCAAAATCTTGGTTGAATATAACAAAAGATGAGGTTATTAGTCAGAATCATCAAATCGTGCTTTGAAGTCATCTAATGGTCAACTTCATGCAGTCGTGGACTGGATACCGGGAAATCTCCTGGTTGGTCCTTCTTTGATGATAAAATATTTATTGGTAGATATGTTATTTAGCTGTTGAGGTGAATTGTGCTTTATAAAATACTTGGATTGTTTGTTTTATGATTAAGATTTTAATTTGTATAGTATCTAGTATATTATTTAACATTAATAAACAAAATATCGATGAAATGTAGCATTTTATTTGCCTATTTAAAACCATTACTCTTATTTGATTCCGTTGCTAAATTTTAGGATTAGGTGGGCCCTTTTTTACGTTTCACATACAGATTTTAGGTCCAGTCCGTCACTGTCATCTGTTCTCATTTGCAGTTGAAGTCT
Organism: Architeuthis dux; assembly: GCA_006491835.1. Taxonomy (NCBI): domain Eukaryota; kingdom Metazoa; phylum Mollusca; class Cephalopoda; order Oegopsida; family Architeuthidae; genus Architeuthis; species Architeuthis dux. Next base: position 2,975,842 of record VCCN01001001.1, on the reverse strand, counting down.
TTCTCCAATTAAACTTCTCTTTCCAATCAAAGTGGGTATCATAACTGATTTTTTCAAGTAATTGTTTGCACATACTGATTTATTTTTTTCCAAATGTTTAAGAATACAGTTTACTTAATTTCTCCCTACAAATAGACAGGTTATGTGAATCAGAAACTTGAATTGGAAGTAATTTGTTTGGAGTAAGTCAGCTAAAATATACTTCATAAGTTAAGCGTCTAAAAAGTAGAGGATTCCTATGGTGGTGCAGAAATATTTTGTATTACTAATTATTATTCTTTTAGATTATATAGAATGTATATCTACCATTCATATATATTAATTGGTCCCTGACTTTAGCATTTGAAAACTAAACGTTGAAATCAGAGGTTTTGTTTACCATCCCTGCGTGTCTACTTTTAAAGGCACCCATAGCAAATGCATAATATTTTAAAATTATGTCAGCAGCCATCTTAAATATACCATAGGGCTGGATGCAGTCCATTAATCAGCAGTTTGAGATTTTAATGTGTGGAATTATTGTCTTTGCAGCATCCATGAAGCAATAGAGAACCAGAGTAGTCTGAACCTGAATAGTCTCCTCATGGATTTGGACCACAGATATGTAAGTTCCCGGATGTTTTAAAAATTGAATGAACAATATGTCCTTTTCATTTCAGATTGGGAACTCGAAAATATCCATCTTAAATATCTTTTGTTTTGTTCAATAATTCTCTATCTTGTATACTTATGTATTAAGCTTGGCTTAGTCTGTTACAAGGCCATATTCGAATACCTAGTGAGGATCGAAATCACTTTACTAAGGAATTGGCCTGCAGGATGAACTTGCTAGCCGTTACGCAACGGCAGATGCCATCCCTATATTTTAAGTGGAAATTATGTTCAGGGGACGTAACTCTTACTTTAATGAAGACGATGACTCAATATAAAAAAGCATCCATGGAAAAATATTTTAATTATCTATACCACTTTTTAAAATTTTTTCAATATGAATTTTAAATTTTTTTAAAATTAAACTATATACGAATTTTCTCTTCAAACACTAAATATATTGATTTTATATATATTTTTTATTGAATGTTAATTTTTATTTTATTTTAGACAAACGCACGCGTATGAAAATGTTAGAAATGCTTTCATTTACTTCTTTTTCTCCTGCAGATGCAAGTTTATTCACCTGATAAATTTTGCTATTACAACATGTTCAACCATTATTTTTTCAACAATTCGGCCTCTGAGAAAACATTCAAAGAATTCATTACTCCCAATGATTCACCCAAAAAGTTGGTTGTAGTTGTTGACCCACCCTTTGGCTGCTTGGTTGATGTCATGGCATATTCTCTGCAGAAAATAATTCAAATCTGGCAAGAGCTGTCAAAAGGTAATTTCTCTTTTTTTCTCTCACTTTTTCAAGAGTCAAATTTATAAAATCCTAATATCAAGAATACCTTGAATAGTGCGGTTTTTGATGTAGTACACTTAAGGTAATGCTGTACAAATTAATGTAACTAAGTATAAGCTGAGAAAATACGCAATAAGATTTGAACGGTACAGAAAATTTTAAAACAAATTAACTGCACTATCCAAGATATACCTGTATAGATATATAGTGCATCTTTATAAATTGTTATCTGGACTCTTATTGCATGGTATTGTCATATTCAAAATAATAGGAGTTAGAAAAATATACTTCAAGCTATTTAGCCATATAATTGTTGGTAAAATTAACATTGTCTGATTTTGACAGATTTCTCAAATAGTTTTATTTGTCAATCTTAAAATAGTGGATGAAAGTGACTCTAGAGAGTATATGTGTAGGTAATATATATTTGACAAACAAGCAGGGCAGTGTGGTTGATTTTTGTTAATATTTCAGTATTTATTCACATCCTCCTCAATCGACAACTTTAGCTGGTCATTAATGGTAATCCTCAAGTTGAAGAATACAATGATTTTTATTGGCATTAAAAGAATTATTATAATCTATTATTCAATATCAAATCAAGCTTTAAAACTGTTTAATATTCATTGTTTTTGTTCATGACGTTATATTATAAAATATTATTTTGTTATATAAAACAAAATCAATCCTATATTATACGTATACTTATTATTTGTAATTTTTTGTCTAATTTTATGCTTGTAAAACTTAATCTGAAATTGCCTGCTTATTTTAATAAGTGCAGTGACTGTTATTTTATATAAAGTTTAATAATGATAATTTTATTTTCCTTTTGCCAGATGCTAAGAAAGTCATTTTACCAATTTTCATGTTCCTACCTTACTTCATGGAAAAGAAGGTTCTAGAAACTCTTCCATCATTTTCTATGTTGGACTACAAGGTATGAAGCTTTTTGTTTTTAAAACTTTATGAAGTGAAAATTGAATGGTAAAGATTTTTTTGCTTTCCAAATAAACTATTGACTTGTATTGACAATGATTACATAAATAGGGACATCTAATGCATCCAAGATTAGAGAATGCAATCCTGACTCAGTTGATAAACTTTGAGATTAAACCAATGAATGTTTCTTGATAGTTGACAAATTGATCTAATATACTTCATTGGGTTTGGGATTATCATTAATTTTCTTATTAGACATTTTTTTTAAATGGTGCTTTTTGGATGTGAAAAGGAAAAGAATTATTTAAAATTAAATCCTCTGCAACGTAACATTTATATTTATCTCATTCGTCCCTAAAAACGACTCTGGTTGTGATAAAAAAGATTTCACTTGTTGCCTGACAATGCCGTCAATCGTGATAGGACGTTCGCATTCTTTCCCTGAACATGACTACAGTTGTGCCATGTAGCATTTGTTAAATCGGCTCTGATCAGTCAAATTAGTGGTCTGTGGGGAATCCCTTAGAATCTCAACAAATCAAAATGAAGCTTATGAATCCATATAGGGAAACCTTTAACCTATTTCTCTCTTCATTTATTGTATAAGGGTAAACGAAATGCACAGGAATTTCAAATTTCTATCGATACATGTGGCAATCTAAAATGGATTCTAGTGATTTGGGGCATTTGAGGGATTTTCGCATGAAACAGTACAAACAATCTTGTTAACAATGGAAATCGCTTGCAGAATGTAAACATTGAGGATTTTATGCACAAAGAAATATTTTACAACTGGATTCTATCAACGTCTCTGATGTTGATGAATATTTGAGCGATTCCGAAGTTGAAATTTACGATCTTGTTAACAATGGAAATCGCTTGCAGAATGTAAACATTGAGGATTTTATGGACATTCATGGACCAGCTACACTATTACAAGTTTATAGATAATAATTTATTAATATTATTGAAAATAAACAACAAATTCTTTTAAAAATTGATAAACAAAATTTACTAAAAAAGACCTGTTTGAATTTAAATCATAACAATGCCAATCAATCGATAATAATACCTTTTTCAATTAATGTTTTGATGGTTTTATTTCACCGGACTTGAAAGTGATACATTGGGAATTTAGTAAGTGTACATTTAATATTAAAAGAGATATAGCAATTTATTTACTGCCCATTGATTATTTTTGTTCAGCAAAATTAGTTTCAGGGCACAAGGCACTTTGTTAGATGAAGGGAGTCAGGCAGTCAGACAAGTAATCAAACATGACTGCTAGGGAGCAAAGAGTTAAGTAGAACTTATTAAAATTTAACTTTCCAAACAACTGGCAGGTGTGGCTTTTTGTTATGAAATTGCCTTTGTATACTCTAACGTTTATGTTTCAAAACGGATATTTAAGAAAATTGTATATTTGACCAAAGACAGTTTACTTGCAAGAAATGGTTTGGCATTGCATGATAACAAGGAATTAGAATAGTAATTCTTAAGAAAACAAATTATAATTATTTGTAGGTTTATACCTGATAAAAAGGTGTGTTTCTTTAATCAAATTTCAGCTAAATTTTTATCCATATTAATTCATAAAATGTGATTTTTAACTAAGGAAATATAATTTTTTGAAAATTCTGAATATTTTGAAAACATTGGTTAGCAAAAGTGATGTTCCATATAAAATATTTGAACAAGCAGAGGAACGTGAAATAGGACTGCCTGAAAGAAGAATTAAGAGCAGCCTGAATATAGGTTAACAAAATAATCATTAGTAGTGATGAACTGCACTGAAATGGTTTAAAGTCCCTTACACCACAAACTATCTTGTTTACTGATAAAAAGACAGATGAACACTGAGAAATCAAGTAATTTTTTTAACATTATTTAGTCAAACTTTAGTTGTTTTTGTTTATTTCCCCATTTGCAACCTCTGTGTTCCCTAAAACTTTAGCCTTTTATCTTCTCCAAGTTTACATCTCAAATACATTACCTGTGTTAATTTCAATCAAGTTTATACAGTGGAAGTAATATTAAACAGTTTTAAAATATTCAAATACTTTTTTCACCTCAGTTTATTGTAGGTGTCAATTTACCATAAAACTACATTTGATCATTCTCAAGTATTATAAGCTTAGACGTCCCAAAAATAGTTGTTAATTATAGTTCCATTATTAAACTGCCTTGATTAATTGTGAAAGAGGAGAGGACTGAAGGCCCAGTGGTTTAAGGTATGGTTTTTAATGCTTAGCACTAGCATACTTGTTACGACACACTATGGAAAGGCAATGTATTTTACTACATGTTTTTCTTTGTATTGCAGGTAACCTATATGAATCATTCTGTGTTCAATGCAGCCAAATCCAAAACAGGATCCCCTGTGAGGATCTTCACCAATGTCAAACCCAACCTGATTCACCTGCCAGAAAAAGATGGTTATTGGTAAGTTGATATAATTGCAGTTTGTGGTGATTTCTGAGCAATATCCAAACTTATTCACTGTTTCTGGACTTTATTATACATTCAATAAGGGTAAATAACATTTGAGACCAGCTTAAACTTGTTACATAAAATTAATTTTTTGTGTACTAATAAATACAATTTAAAAAATTGGGGGGAGTGTGTAAGAACTTTTCATTCTTTTTCAAACATTTCCATTTTAATTTCCTTGGGTCAGTTTTCACTTACAGCCCTCACAATGAACTTCTGCTCTACAACTGAACTATATTTGAAACTTCTGTTGTCTTGGGTACTGATGAATTGAAAGGAGTTATCCGCCTTTCCAGCATTTACAAAATCAGAATTAAGCTGTTAAGCTTGCTATGACTAAGGGCGTTTATTTTTCGGTGTTTTTTAGAAAAAGATTTTATTAGCACTGAAAGAAATATTGAATTAAAATTCATACAGTTGAATTTTTTCTTTTTTAAACCTCTAAATGGTAAAAAAAAAAAATATTCGATGAAAAGACAAGTTGGCAAAAGTGTTGTTTCCAAACAGGTTGTCTCCGAATTGTCCAGAGGACAAAATTTCTATTTCTATTATCTAAATATTCTATATTTAATGTATTATTATAAATTATATATATAAGATATACAAATGCTTTTTTAATTTCTATATACAAATATCTAAATATTCTATATTTCATATACATAAAATATATTATTATAAAATGTTGTATAAATTATATATATAAAATATATTTGGCCACATTAAATCCTTTATAATATATAAAACTATATTTCAAATATCTAAATATTCTATTCTACAAATATCAAAATGAATCAGATTTATAAGGCAAGTTGGGTTATCTATTTTTGTTATCTATTTGATTAATTCAAATAAATTCATTGTACACATCATACAAAGCATTTAAATTTCTAATTTCTTTTTCAGGTTTTGCAAAGTTTGTAATCGCTTCTCTGCTCCTGAGAACAAACATTGCATTAAGTGCAAGAAGTGCTCATCTAAGGTAATCATCTCAAGTTCCATATAACAAATTCATAAATTATTTTTTTGTTCATTTACTTTGTGTTTCTGTTCAGCATTGTCAAAAGTACTCAAAACAGTCAGTGTCTAAAATATACATTATTTTCATCATTTGAATTGAATTGTCTGTAACTGTTAATTAAAGAAACAGCAAATATAAATTTCAAAGAATTTTTTTAATCCAGAAAAACTTAATGGTATGTAAAAATGATCTCTTAGAATTGCTTTACAATTATCAGAAATTTATTGAAATGAATATGCAATTATACAAGGTATAAAAAACATGTATTACTTTGATAATCAGAATATAATAAAACCAAAAAATACAGTTACACCTATAATTTACACAGAAAAAATTATAACTATAAAAAAACTTCTTTTTTTCTTTGGAGAGTCTCAGCTTACTATCACTTCTAGAGATTTCCCTATGACTAGCTGTTTATTCTGTCTCTCACGATTTTTGTAGCTTATATTATTGTGTATTATATTATTAATATATTATTATAAAATATCACTTTACTTGATCAGGCTTGCCAGATTTGGCTACAAGGGTAGATAATAGTGTTGTTGAACTATGTATTTTTGCAACTTAGGAAAAGAACATGAATTTATATCATTCAATAACATGAAATAAATTACGTTTTAGTGGCTTATCTTTTTAGAAATACTCAGTAAAAAAGCACTATCATTGTTACATTCTAGAAAGCCCTGAATGTGGAAAAAATGACATAAAGTTATTGGTGGTGGCTAAATACTGTTTGTGGCAAGTAAATTGCAACCATGTTGAAAGTTTGGTGTTTAATTTTTCCATCCTAATAGAAGCATTAATGAATCTTTCTGACAGTTGGTTGAGAGTATACTAAAATATACACTTCATAGGTATGTAGATAGGTGTAGGAAGTGTTACATACACTTTAAGTTGGTTGGTACAAGCAAATGCATTATTATTTCTGATAAATGGATTTCTATACTTATCCATTAATTCTGCATTTAATGTAGACATTCATAAATGTGAGTCACATAACCATCAACCCTTAATCATTCCAATCATGGGATATATTAGCTTAATTTTTCAAATTACATAAAGCTGGTTTAAATTTTGATTGAATTCTGTTTCAAAAGTTAAGACAATATTTTTTCATATGTTTTTGTTTTTTGTTTTCCTAGGATGGTCATGCATATGTTCATTGTGATCAGTGTAAAAAATGTGTGAAACCCAATCGAGTCCACTGTGGTGTTTGTAAAAATTGTGAGTTGCCTGACCACAAATGTGGATTTGAGAAGACAGAAAGTAAGTTTTGATTTTGTTTTTTAATTTTTAATTCTGTAATATCTCAAAAGAAAATTAAAAAAAAAAATCTTCACCTATACCAGGGGTGGCAAGCCTATAGCATGACTGCCCGAGGTGGCACGCAATAACATTTTATAAGCACATGGGAAATATAATTTTTTGTTAGTGATTTTATTTATTTTTAAATCAGCAACCTTTAATTTATCAGCTGTCACCTCAGTTATTGATTGTCTAAACAGACTTCTTTAAGAATGCTTTCAGGCATTTTTGTTCTTTCTCCATAAAATATTTTGTAAAATACAAATACAATAAAAATGATAATCTGCTGCTCAAAAATTACGAGGACTTGTTTTTAGAAGATTATAGTCAGTGTGGGAACACTCACTCAAAAATGTTTTCCCTGACCTATGTGTACAGTTGTTGATAAAGGAGGATTTAAGAGAGAACAAAGCAGAGATTGTGAGTTGGCCATCTTTGATTTAAAACTTGTTTATGAATCTACAAAGCATAAAAATAGACATCAGTTCTTCAACAGATTCAGATAAAGTGCATAAATAAGTGAGTCTTGAAATAACTCACCTTGATACCAGGGGTTTGTCCTCTTGGCCTGAACAATATCACCCATTGTACTTGAAGAGAAAATCTTCAGTTATTAAGAAGGTTCAACAGGAATTTTTGAAGTGACCACATTGAAACAATTTATTTTTTATTCTATATTGCATGATGGATATAGATAAATATCAATTAAAAATAGAAAGGAACTGAGCAATAAGTAGTTGTTGATGTTTGGAATTTGGAAACAAATATGACACTCACTGTTTTATTAAACTTTTTGTTTTCTTTTTGAGAAATCATTTTTTACACTTACCATCAACTAATAATTGTTTTATACATTCCACTCTCAGGTGCCTGTCATATATGTGGAGAACTTGGGCACAAAAGAAAGCAATGTCCTCAAAACAAGTCCACCTCTGAAAATGGGTAAGAATTTTATATATATATATATATATATACTTGAAATAGGCTTTTTTTGACAGCAGTTAATTGCATTTGCCACTCTGAGAAGAAATGTTTTCTAACACCAGTGGAGGTTTGAATTTGTAGTTTGTCTGCGTCCTCTGGTTTTACTGCACATAGATGAAGTCAGCATTCTTATCAGCAATGAACATCAGTATCCACTCTATGTATGTTGTTCCGGATTCTATAGACCTCTAGTAGTTCAGCACGTTTTCTTCCGTATTCAAGGGTCTCTAGATTAAGTTGTTTTAATCTTTCGGTGAAGGATATATCTCGGAATGATCTTAGTGGCTCTCCTCTGAACTCTTTCTATGGTATCCGAGTTGTACTTCAGGTTAGGAGACCATATGCAGGAAGCAAACTCCAGATGGGGACGTACCAGAGAGTATATATAGGGAATTATAAAAAGATTATTAGTGGGAAATGTGTTTTATTGTACTTCTAGATACTAGTTTATTGCAGCCAGACTTAACCATATACAATTATTAAACTTATTCGAAAAGTTATTATAAACCATACAAACATAACTTTTGAAATTATTAAAAGTAATTTTTTACTTTCTTGTTAAAAGTGGGTGTAAATATACTCTGAGGTAAAAAGAATTAGAAAAATTCCACTTTATCTATTTTTTATAACAAATCTTAAGTATGAAGCATAGTTGAAGGGTGTCAGCAAAACAGTGAAAATATCAGAACATGTACCATTGTAAGCCTTGCAATTTAACTGGAAATGGTGGGTTTTACAAGTATACAATTAAATGTTGTGGTCATGAAAGACTTGTCAACCTTTTTTTACTTGAATTTCTGTTATATAAATCATTGTGAAGAGGGTCATTTTAACATTTCCAATAATGTCTTCTTTTTTCCAATCAGGAAGAGGCCCAGCCCCATTGAAGATGAAAATAAACCAAGGAAAAAGAAAAAGATGACAAAGAAAAGTTGATCTTAAGTAAAATTATTATTCAAGATCCAAATTGCCTTTTTTCCCCTGATTTTTACAGAATATGTATATTCTTTGAATTAAAAGTTTTTTTCACTGCAATTTATTTCTGTTATTAAATGAAAATTTTCATAGTCTTCAAACCTGTTATTAAATTACCATTGGATGAATTAATCAAATTAGTATTTGCATATATTCCTAAGAGAAAAGGGGCAGCTCATGATATAATGGTTAGTGAGCTAGTCCAACAGATCATTAGTAGTGAGTTTGATCCTCACTGGGTGTCCCACACTTCTGGCCTTGTGCCAAAACAAAGCTATGCTTAGTTAATAACTAACTATTTCTAAAAGAGAAAGAAAGAAAAAAAAAAAAAAAAAAAATCGCCATTTTTCTAACTGAAAAAGAAAAGGTACTACACTTTGACCTTTATTACCTAAAAACCCACAAAAATGATTTCATCTGTCTTACATTTTCATCCTGTTACTGACATCTTCAAAACGTGTGTCTATAGTAAGGTGTCTTCAATTTTTTTTTTTTTTATAGAACTACCACGACGTGTGGGCTAGTATCTTATCCATGGCCATAAAAGAAGAGACATCACCTCAGTGCATGCAAAAACAAAACAGTTTAGAAGCAATAGTGTTAGGTATTTGTTGATTGTTAAACTGTGGCACAAGTCTATTTCTACAGCAAGAACCCTATTTGTGAAATCTGTATGAACACCCTTGATCAGTAGGTTTAAACTTTTATATATATATATATGAGAAAAAATTTCTCCAATATAAGCTCTACTAATGTTTTGAGCCTTCTTCGATTGAAAATGGGTCTACTAATATATCTATGCACAATTACTTTATTATATATATATATATGAGTTATTTTCAGTTGTATGTCCTCACTGTTTTTTGGCTTGGTAACAGACAGACCTATGATCTACATTTTGATGGGTAGGCACTTGCCTATGTAAGCTGATTCCTAATTTCTTGGCTCACATCTGTGTAACACTCCAAGTAGTTGCCTAATTATAAAGTAAGGTGGAGTCTGCCACATGGCGGGTATAGTTGCATATTTCTCACCGGAGATCAGTGGTTGAGCCCAGATAAAAGTTAGGATTTCAAATGCTGATTTTTCAAGGTCAGCAGGAGCTCCCCAGCACAAAGCGTAGCTAGGTTCTTAAGTTAGGGGGAGCGAGTACATAAAAAAGGTGCCACAACAAATACCAATTAATTTAAAATTCATTTTACATCTTTATTTTGTATTTAAAATCAAAACACAAGGAGGTACATAATTGTTCTTATTTACTTTGTATTTATAATAAAGTTTTTCAGTAAGCTCAATTTATATTGTATTTAAAATGAGAACATAATAAAAACATGTTATTTAATTATTTTAATCAAACTTGACTAGTTTTTACCTTCATCTTAATTTCAGTTGTTTTTATATACAACTTTCAATTTGGCAGCTGTTTCCACAGCAACAAATAACAGTGCTGTTGGATAATAAAGAATAAGTCTTTGGTGAGAATCGAACTCATACCTTCATTGCCAGAGGGAATCTAGTTTACCAATCAGCCATGAAGACTCCATGGATTAGCAGAAGCTGATTGTCATTGTGGCTGATTGGTAAAAGCAGCTTGGCGTAAACTAGACTTCCTCTGGCAATGAGGGTGTGAGTTCAATTCTCACTGAAGACTTATTCTTTATTATCCAACAGCACTGTTATTCAATGCCTTAGAAACAGTGGCCCTAATTGAAATTTAGATGAAGGTAAAAACTAGTCAAGTTTGATTAAAATAATGTCACAATGACTTCATCCAATAATAATATTAATAGGAGTGTTATTTAATTGTTTCACATTTTAAAGAAATACCTATAAAACCTATAAAAATCAATAAGATTCGACTTTTAACAAACAAGGGAACTAAAGTGCTAAAAAAATATCAATGAATATGCTCAGGGGGAGTGACTACTCCCCCCTCTAATTACACTACAGCTCCCCATTTGAAAGTGTGGGGGTGGGGAACACAATCTTCCTATCCCCATTTCCCCCAAAATGGCCTTGAGTTAAACTAAGCTAGTAAATATCAATGATGAAGTGAAGAAGAATTTGTGGATCACACATAGAAGTTGTCTTTGTTCAAGATTTCAGCTTGTTCACAACTTCCTATTCACTGCCTTATCAGCTATTATGGTTTTTCCTTAATCTTTCACCTTGGTGCTGTTTTAAGTCACTACAAATGGTATGTGAGGTGAAATTAGCTGCCCATAGTTTATCTTGGATTGTGAATATTTCCGAGACTAGGCAAGAATTATGTGTATAAGTACTTATGTCCAGTGGCGTGGCAAGTGTTCTCAGCACCTGGGGTCAAAAATAATGTTGGCGTCCCCCTCCCCCTAAAATGTTTGATTATTTGTGTGACTCATTACCCACTTAATGACAATAACATGAAGAATTACATACCGCCTTACATAGGCCTAACATAAAGTCACACTATAAAATTTAACTTATGAAAATTATTTTTAATTTCAGTGTTCTGGATGTTAAAATTCTAAAACTTCAAAAATAATTTTTTTTTAAATCCTTAAAATTTTATGAACGTAGTTCTGTCTTGTGTATGTCTTCTGATGAACATGTTATGGCTGTTTAGAGGCCATTTTAAACATCTCCTGAATTAAAATATTACTTATTTTATTAAATTTTTTTTCCTACCCATAAAATTCAAAGTTGTGACTTTTCTTCCTATTACGTTTTTTAGGTAGCTCAGGGTAACACTACATTGTGACTTTTATTCCTGGATTCTTTTTAATATATTGTAGATTTTGTGCCCCGAGGCGATTGCACCTCCCCCCGTCACCCCTCTTGCTACATCACTGCTTATGTCTGTAGATATTTTTTGAGAACTCTTGGAGATTGACATTTGTCAGGTTTCCAGGAAACAATTGCACATAATCTTTATCTAATTTCCAAGTTTATTATTTGTGGATATGGCTGAGCAGACTACAGGCCTCCCCCGTTATAACACTGGTCAATGGTGGACCCCAAAATATTAATCTAGTTCCAAAATAGCTAAATTTTATCAAGGCTCTGTTGTAATGTGATTGGCATTCTTGGACCACAACACCCGCGTTATAACAGGGGATGCCTGTATAACATTAAACGGACTGCTATTTGCCAAGAGCACCTTTTATTCTGGCTTGAAATCCATTTTTCTTTCTAGGTTAGTAATTACCACATGGGCAAGGTGTTTAAGTTTTCTTTAGTCTGGCACAAGGCTACAAAAATGCCTTGAAGTATACCAGTATTAACTAAAGACAAGGCGATGCTCTGGACTCTTATTTCATTGAGAAGTCTTAAAGGAACCCAAGAATGAAGATTATTATTAGTATTATGCTGTTAGCAATATTGGGCACCCCATCT
>VCCN01001001.1:2880512-2890858 GCA_006491835.1 Architeuthis dux | reverse complement strand
GAGAGAGAGAGAGAGAGAGATAGCACGCATAATTATGCACTTACATACCGACAAAAAGAAACTTCAAAACGCCTACCGTACACACCTTTGTGCATACGTATCCACAAATATGTATGGATATGTATACGAACTGATAAGCACGCAATTCTATATAGAATATCGGCAATTTACGCATATGCAATCAATTATATGGGCGCATACACACAATTGAATTCAAAGACGCATGCACAAATACGAACAAATGCCCCTGCAAAACTGGATATATACAGACACACAACACAATTATTTGTTATTATTACCCATACACATGCAAGTGCTCTCTCACGTACATCTTAAGGGTTTTAATAGGTTAATGAGGTGGGCAATATTATTCTCAACAGGTGGAAGATTGCTTAATCTATTTTGTTTACGTAAACCGCTTAAAACCGATTAGGGTTGTGACCGTGGATAAATTACAGGTCTTGTATTATTTGGTTGAGACCCCACGAAGTCTTAAGGGAGCAGCGGATTGTCTAATAAAAGCTGCACCTGTCTCAGGTGAAAAATAAATCTCTTTCGGTGAATAGGTTTCGGGGGAAAGATTTCAAGTCGATGAAGGTGTGAGGTTATGTTAGGTGTAGAGTTTTTGGACCAGAGAGAAACGAGTTAACAAGTTGGACTCAATTAAATGAAGGTAGAGGGCTGTGGTTGGAAGCGAAGAAAATGATAGGGAGGGTGCAGACCAAAGATTGAGAGGGGGGAAAAGAAATATCAAAAAGAAGGCGTGGTCGGTTTAAGTAGTTGAGTTGTGAAAACACAAAGAAAAGGAGTGAGGCTCACGTACGTAAAGAAATGCAAATTTGATGAAAGGTTTAAGTAAGTGCGTGGTGCCCTTACGCTGACTGTGGCATCAGCCGTCCCTGCCCGGGCTTCACATATCACCAGTATCTCCGTTTCGGCTAGTTCTTCGAGGTTTGCGATATGTGAAATAGACGTAGAGGCGACAAGCACCCGAAGTGGCGTCACTCACTTCACCATAGAATGAAAGGTGTAAAGAGAAAAAAAACATTCTGCTGAAAATGGAGGAGAGTAGGAAAATGTAACGTATAAGAAGGGAAGATGAAACTGGGTCTGTCCGGAAGGTATCCAGCCATTTTGAATATCTCGAGAATCGGTTTACAATAGTGTTCCATCCCTGCTCAAAATCGGTCAAATTTGGACAGAATAGATTTGATGGGAAAAAAATAGCACAATAATTAAAATGAATAGCTAAAAGTGGCTAGAACTTTCATTTTTTTTCATTCCTAGCTAAATTTGGTTAAAAAAGTATAATTATAATAATGAAAATAAATAGCTAAATGTGGCTAGAATTTTTCATTTCTTTCATTTCTCTCTGACACAGTAACACACAAATTCCGGTTAACATCAATGTCCATAAAAGCTTGCGAGATGACCGCTGTGTGGGGCTTCCTCCCCAAAACCTTCACCTTTATTACGCCCCCTTCCCCAAAAGAAGTCCATGGGTGTCAGGTCGGGTGAACGTGGCGACCACTCAATGTTGCCACGTCGCCCGATCCAATGAAAAATAATAAAAAATAATAATTAATAAATCAGTACTGTATACCTACTTTTGGCCCGGCCTCTATAGAACTAAAACTGTAAAAACGACAGGTGAGACTAAGAGCAGGGCCGGATTATACTATAAGGCTGAGTAGACTTAAGCCCCGTAGCTAACAGAGGTCCAGAAAAATTCTGGGATATTCATATTTCTCTTAATTGTATTTTTGACAGGACCATAGACGGATTAGCCTATACGCAAACTACGCTACGGCGTAGGGCCCAAAATAAATAGCAATTTAGAAATGTATCTACTACAGGGGAAATGAATTAAATAATAAAACTGTCAAAATAAGAAAATTCCCTGATGTGAAGTCTTAGGGCTCACCATAATTGTTAAGATATTGTTAATAATATCTTAAAACTTAATAAAAATGTCCTAACAAATATCTCTTTAAAAAATGGAATGAATATATTACACATGAGCAAATAACAATCCACTTCACACAATTGACAGATCGCATTACTTACTTAAAATTATACACGAAACGGGTGTGTTAAGATGGGGGGCCCCATATTGCTAGTAGCCTAGGGGCCCTGGTATAGGTTAATCAGGCGCTGGCTAAGAGAGGGGAATAATAGAGAACAAAGTGAAAACTCCAAAGGAAAATAGAGAAGAGGCAATAAGAATTACAGACATTGTTAAATCGTTCGATTGGAATTATGCATATTTTTAAAGAAGGTAAAAAAATCTGTTAATTACACACATATGATTTAATTCATTTTCCGTCTGTTTACAAACACAAATACTATTAATCATTGGTTGAATGGAAGAGTATCGAGAGAACCGTCGAACAGTATACACATTTCCCAGCCCAACGAACAAAAAAAAATGGAACATTCTTTTTGTGCTTTTGTTATCCCGTCAAAACTATTCAATTCCTCATCTATCTTTGTGTTATTTCGTCAACGAAAACCCAAACTCTGGTGTCAGTATTTTACTCTCTCACCCTTTTCTCGTACATTCTCATTACCTTGGGTAGATGATTTATGATCAATACGAAATCGTGATAGGTTACAATTATTAAAATGCAAACTATTACGACGAGAAGTTGTAGTCTGCAATTATCTACTTTATCTTATGCAACTTTAATTTATGAAGAAAATAAATCATTTCATGGTTGTATAGATGCTTGGAATCACGATTTGGGCGCTTCAGACACAAAATTCAAAATCACTGAAAAGAAAAGCCAGGAACAATTTACATACAGGTTACATTTTGAATTGCTGCTTTTATTTTCATTTTTAACTTTATTTTTTTTTAGCGCTCTTCAACTTTGTGGTCAAAATTCTATCCATATAAAATAAATTCTTTATAGGGCAACGAAAATACGTGCCTTCCCAGTTCCCTGTGGGTCGCCGTACTGCCTGGTTGCCAAGAATTTATGGAATAATGCATTGGTACAGCAATATTGCATTATAAAGGAGATCCTGTAGGTCTTTGGGTACATGGTGAAGTAGTGCATTTACTATTATTATTCTATTAGAGAGAACAAGCCTGGCTACTGCAGGGTCAAACTCCGCCCCTACTTCTATTTCGACTGAAAATGATTACTGCAACTTTTGTATTGTATATATAATAAATACAAATTATAAAAGTATATATTTTTTAGCATAAATGCATTTATTTATTAGAATATGCGTATTTCTAACGTAAATTTGCGTAGATGTGTGAAACTTGCCATTTTAGCTCAGTCGGTAAGAGAGCCGCCTACCAATCAGTTAGTTGTGATTTCAAATCACTGTAGGGAAATGTTAATTTTACATATCGGTTTGGTTTAACGTTACGGGACAGACAACCAGTGAAGAGTTTACTCCCCTAAATTTGATGAGGATTGTTCTTGTTCTTGTTCTTGTTACGGTAGAAAAACAAAGTCAACTTGGACTTGGACTTGGGTTTGACAATAATGAAAGTTTGGAGGGATTGGAAATAAAGGGGAGAAAGGCTTCAATGAGAAAACACCTACATGAAAAAATGTCTCTGCTTTGTATTGATCCTAGTAACACTTGGACAAGGTAGAGCACTTTCTAACCTCACCATTACATGTCAGTGGCGATAATTAGCTCCTTAGGTATTTTTAAATACCAACATCTGATGGAAGACATCTCTGTCAGTGTATATGCACCGCAATTATTCGCAAACCTTTGTACGAAGTTGACATTCGCTAGATATATTAGTCAGCACACAAGGCAGTGCAGTGTCGAGATTGAAGTTGGATCAGTGGCTCTCGAGTTATCTGATAAAATAAATAAAATTTAAAGATTACAGATCTTTCTCCATGGTTTCTATAAGTTATACCCTTGACTTGACACATTTTAGAATTATCTAAATTTAGATATAAAATATCTAAATTGGTGCGGGTCTCACTTGTCATTGATATGTATCTCGATCCTCAACGAGTAACCTATGTTGGAATGTGCTACGCTTAGTTCTAATAATAACAAAGCTTGTGGGAAAATAATAGTCCGGGGGCCAGCAGGGGCTACCAACGGTGCATGTTCCCAATTTGTATCTGTTGGGCTTAAAATGTTACAGCCCAAAAGCTAAGCTAAGTAAAATACGAGAAAACTTCTAGTCCATTATCCAAATTCTATGGATCGTAGAATTAGTTTTTGATGGAGGTATATACATGTATATATCGTTAGAAAGGAAATTGTATCGGCTTTCCAACGGTGTATGTTACCAATTTGTATCTGTTGGGATTAAAAAGTCACAGTCCAAAACGTGAAGCTAAGTACTCAGCATTTTATGAAGAAAACTTCAAGTACACAGTCCAAAGTCTATGGATCGTAGAATTAATTATTGATGAAAGTATTTTTTTCATACCCAACAGATACAAATAGACAGCGTTGGGAAGCGTTGGGAAGCTGATGGGATTCCCTTTCTAACGATATGTAGATATATATTTTGACCTCAAGAATAGATTTGGACTGTGAACTTGAATTTTTCATCGTAAAATGCTGAATACTTAGCTTCACGTTTTAAGCTGTAACGTTTTAAGCCCAATAGATACAAATTGACATTGTATATATCTCCTTCATTAACTATATCCACAATTTTATCTATAAAGTATACTTGACACTTCTTTGTAAAATCCTGAATAAATTAAGATTTTAGGGTAAAATAAAGTGGATTCCTCATGTCTTCAACCCATGATATAGCCTTTTAAAGTACTCAGATATGTCAACTGGGAGACGAGATATGAAATTCTGTTTTGTTGGTGTATGCTGGCGACCATTTTGTTTTATGCAAAAGAGGTAGTTCTTCCCAACCTTTTTCTTGGGAACATCTTTTTTTCTGAAAGAGAACACCCTAAGGAACATTTTGGTACCCTGTAAGCGTAATGTAACTATTTGGGCGCGCTGGACCTGACTGAGAGAAAGGGTTTTTTCCCCATTTTATCGGTTACAAAATGACAATGAAATTGAATATCCAAAAGACAAAAAGTAAATGAATAATTCCTAGCTGCAGTGTTGCCAACATCAAAAATATTTTCGCGCTAGTTTGACTGCCAAAAAGCACTAAAACACCTTAAATTTAAGAAAATACAATTAAAAATGGTCAAAAATAGCCGCAAAATGGACAAAATCTTTAAGCGCGAACGCGCCAATTTAGCGCTTTTTTGCACTGCCAAAACAAGAAACGCGCTGAATTTAGCGCGAAACGCGCTGAATCGGCCTAGCTAGTTCAGAGAAAAGCCTGATGCAATTTGATGCAAAACTACATACCATAAAAATGTCTGATGCAATCTGACGCATTTATTGCAAAAAAAAAAAAAATTTTATTGGTGGTCTTAAACTTTTGTGAAGCACTCTCTCTCTATATATATATAGACAGAGAGTGACAGACAAAGAGAAGACAAAGGAAAACAAGCAAAATAAAAAAAGGAGAAAAAAGATGAAATAAAAGAAAAAGTGAAACTTCATTATGTAAGAGAATTCTACAAGTGTTGAAAGGAAATATTATTTCCTTTTCGGTTCCTCTGCACGTGTTTATTTTCTCACCCTGATTAATCCCAATTCTCCTTTCATGTTAACCAAAACCTTTTCTTTTGGACACCTCTCTAGGTGTCCAAAAGAAAAGGTTTTGGTTATTCCTCATTTCGTTTTCACACGGGCTTACCACAGAAGGCGTGAGGACAGCTACAGAGACATGACAAAAATAAATAGACTCATCCATTTTCCAAAAAGAATCCTTATTCAACAACCTAAGCAATTAAAGAATATTTTATCATGCTGATTTAAAATTGCGTGGATTAACAGATTTTAAAGGTTTTTCTCTTTTAGACATTGAATTTATCAGATCTGTCTTTTTTATATAATCAAAAATGAGCCGTTTGGCTCATTTTTAAATAACATCCATGTCAGGAGTGAGCCATTGAGTATATTTTTGGACCTGTTATTTTTTAGTTTTTGTTGTTGTTTTTTGTTGCTATATGGCATGGAACTCAACCGTCCATATAAAATGTGCCTTTTTGTCCAAATAACTGCCAGAGAATATTGTCAGAAGTTCCTTTTGCAGAATGGATATATATTTTCTGAATTGATATTCTCGACGCGCTCCAGAATCTTTGGACGGCCAGTACCAATAATTGCTCCTCGCATCAAAACCGAAAACCAATAATTGCTCCCCGAATCGTAACTGAAAACCAATAATTGCTCCCCGCATCTTAACTGAATACCAATAATTGCTCCCAACATCATAACCAAAAACCAATAATTGCTCCCAACGTCGTAACTGAAAAGCAATAATTGCTCCCCACATCATAACTGAAAAACAATAATTGCTCCCCACATCATAACTGGAAAATTTTGCATCGGCGATCTGCAGATCCATAGTCGTCAGCTGTTTGAAAATTGAGCAAATATTGAGAACTTATCTGAAAATATGACAGTGTGCCAAAACTGCAATGGTCTGTCAACCATCTCAGTTTCCCACTGTATCCTCTGTTGAATGTTAACTAGTTTAAAAAGTGGTTTTCTTCTGGCTGCTCTGTCATAATAATCCATGTGATAAAGATATTATACTGCTGTTCTTAGGATGATGTCGACACATTCCATCATCGTGCGACGGGAATTCTTTTCCTCCAATGTCCTGTCCCGTCGCACGAAAACGCTTTTCTGATGACCCAGTTTCCTTGACTTCATTAGTGAATTTTACGATCACGTGCTTCAGAACTGGAGTGGAATTCTCAATTTCAATGTTATCTGACGCTTGCTCATCCCACCTTCGGAATGTTCAACAATACATCTCCTTTTGAAATCTGACAATTCTTCTGCTCCTAAAATAAGAGGAATTGCAATGCGATCGTTCAGTTTGTTTTTTTTAATAATAAATTGAGGCATTATCTATGTGTATATTAAAAGCCGTCAACCAAAACTGTCACCACAACTGCCAACATAGGTTTCTTCAGTTTTTAAGTTTTAAGCTGGCTGGCTATGTATCACGCGTACAGGCCGCACCATTGGAGCCAGAGGGCTGAACATTTAAACATTTATTATGTCTAGAAAAAACGTTTGTTTTTTAACCCCCCTCCCCATAATAGGTTTTTAGTGGTGGGTTCAATTTGCAATGTAAGTTCATGCTAATGCTTCATGGTCCCTTAGTTTGTGTCTGGCATCATTCACGCTTGTTTTTATTTATTTTTTTTTTTTAAATTCCGACTTTAGTGATAACTGCCCAACAAAAGACGAGAGAAGTAACTTATTCATTGATCACCCCGTTTTCAAAGTTTTTAATTGATCACCCTTGACCCAACACGGCATGCTGCCAAAAGACGTTTGTCACGTGACGGTTTCTATTGAGTGACTAACTAGACCTTTTTTTTTAAATATCAAATCTGAGTAAAATGAATGTTGTCTGTTTTATTATATCACACATCTGTATTCCAAGACGGCAACGTTTCGATTGTGGCTTTTATTAGTGAAAAGGAAAAATAAATATGAAGGAAAGATGGAGCGTAAGATAAAGAGGAAGAGCTGAACAGGACAAGACTGGGAGAAGAAGATGACAGTATTAAATCCTTGACAATTACGTCGTATTCAACTATGTTGTACAAAAAATAAATAAATTTGATCAAAAGTTCATTTCATAAAAACAAGGATGTTAAACAAATAGTTTTTTTTACAATCAAAAGTTTGTGACATCATACTTTTTACAAACATATAAGTAAATACATAGTGTTAACCTTTTTTTACAAAAAATAAATAAATACGTAACGTAGTTTTAATTTGATCAAAGTTTAATCAAAACAAGCATATAAAACAACTATTTTTTACGATCAAAAGTTTATGTAATCAAAGTGAAATCAAACTTTTTTTTTTACAAAAAATAAATAAATTTCGACAATTAGGCAATTTCATCGATTCGGCGTAGCATACATTCACGAAAATATCACTATATATTAATAAGGAAAAAAAATAAGAGACTTACATCCCAGTTTTAAAAATAATGTTAAGAAAGAATGGAAAGAATGGTGGTTCTATAGAGGTTGTTTTGCCGGCGTCCGGAAGAGGAATTGCAATGCGATCGTTCAGTTTTTTTTTATTATAATAAATTGAGGCATTATCAATGTGTATATTAAAAGCCGTCAACTAAAACTGTCACCACAACTGCCAACATAGGTTTCTTCAGTTTTTAAGTTTTAAGCTGGCTGGCTATGTATGTATCACGCGTACATTTTTCAGCCCCCTGGCTCCAATGGCTCTTGCTCTGGCTCCAATGGTGAACGAATCTATTGATGAGATTCCGGGCTTCTCGTGGGGAAGGATTTGTGGCACGCTGGCTTGACGCGTTAGATTCCTCCATAGTACAGGTTTTCAAAGGTGGGTTAAAATTGACTCCATTTAAATACGATCAATGGTAGAGGAGGGAAACAGCAACGAATGATAAAAACGAAGAGACAATCCTCGAACGA
Organism: Architeuthis dux; assembly: GCA_006491835.1. Classification (NCBI taxonomy): domain Eukaryota; kingdom Metazoa; phylum Mollusca; class Cephalopoda; order Oegopsida; family Architeuthidae; genus Architeuthis; species Architeuthis dux. Next base: position 2,882,345 of record VCCN01001001.1, on the reverse strand, counting down.
GACGAACATTTCTTTATTCATTTAAGGGTGGAAATTTAGTTGAATGTTTATGTGCGTGTATATGTAAATGTCCATTGTTCATGTATTTGTGTTAGTGTAGGTTTGTAATCGTGTAAGTAAAAGGGTTTGGTGTCATACTGATGTTAAAACGTGTATGTGACAAAGAGTTCATAATGATTGGCTGTCAGGGCGCGAGGTTTAGCTTATTATGTGTGGAGAGTTCCATTCACGCGAAAAGAAGGAGAAGCAGAGGAAAAGTGATAAAGATAATAAATGAAGAAATAAAGAAGAAGACAAAAGCGAGAATAAAGTAAGAAAGAAAGTGAAAAAAGAAAAGAGGATTAGATACTCAATAGAAACCGTCATGTGACCAACATCTTTTGGCAGCATGCCGTGCTGGGGGTGATCAATTAAAACATTGGAGAAAGGGGTTGATCAATGAAGTTACTTCTCTCGCATTTTGTTGGGCAGTGATCACTAAAAAAAAGTCTGAATTTTCAAAAGAAACCAAGTGTGAATGCTGCCGGACACCACCTAATAGACTAATTTAGCATAAACTTACATTGCAAATTGAACCCCCACTAAAAACCTATTATGGGGGGAATTTTCCAAAAAGTTTTCTCTAGACATAATAAGGTGTAAATGTTTGAACTTTCAGCCCTCTAGCTTTATTGGTGCAACTTGTACGCGCGACAGATACATTGATAGCCAGCCAACCAGACCTAGAAACCTACATTGACAGTTTTAGTGACAGTTTTATTGGTGGTTTCTAATAACTGATGATGACGTGCAAAGAGAAATACATCTCCAAAGTAGAAATTCTATTTGGGGAGTGGGTAAAAAAGAGTTTTTTTTTAGACATAATAAGGAGTAAATGCTTAAATTTTCAGCCCTCTGTACGCGCGATATGGACATAGCTAGCTAGCCAGCCAGACCTACTTAGAAACGGAAGAAACCTACGTTGATAGTTTTGGTTGACGGTTTTTAAAAGAAAATCAAAGGCAAGAGTAAAAAGGAATCTAATAGAAACGAAGAAAGAAAATGAAAGAATGGAAAATGCTACGGAAAGAAAGAAAGCAAGAAAGAAGGAAGGAAGGAAGGAAGGAAGGAAGGAAAAACAACGGAAAGTAGAAAGACAATGTGAAACAAACAAATAATGTCAATAAAAATATAAGCAAAAGATTAAATCCAAATAACCCGAAAGAAAGTTTCAATAGAATAAAGAGTAGGTATCTGTATAATCAGGTTCATACACATTTTCCCCCGGTAGGTGCCTCTAAAGCCAAATAACACTAACACAAATATTCAAACCTGATTACGTAACTCTGTAGCTCATGGGATGCCTTAGAGTTATAATCCTGCTTTCTACAGTCACTGTACCATTAACATTTAAACCAATTCTTGATGGGGGATCTTCATTCTGATATTGTTTGTTTCGTTCGACTCTGCCACCCTTCATTTATATCTATTTTCCCCCAGGTATGAAACCAAAGATTTCCCTTTTCACAAAGTGGATGTTTGGCAACGAGGTTCGCTAACTTGGCACCTGAATTCGCACCTGAGTCCCAGCACTGTTGCTGAAGGCTTCAGTTTCATTGGCTTCAACCCAGATGTGTGAGTAGACGTCAATCTATCCTATCTCTGATTGACTCAGCCTTTCACCAGAATATCACTTGCAGGCATTACTTAGTCACAGAGCAACCGGCTGACGTCTAAGAGGTCTGAGGTAACATCACAACTGCTGAGTAGGTGACACTCACAACCAGAAAATAGTAGGAAAACTTTATTTCATACATGAGGAGCGTGAGAGCGCTGTTTTTGTAAGCCATTGAT
>VCCN01001001.1:2836554-2854759 GCA_006491835.1 Architeuthis dux | reverse complement strand
TCTCTCTCTCTCTCTCTCTTGAAGCGTTCAGTTTCGTCGAGGCCTGTCAGTGTCGCCATAACAATCCGCTTCCTTTCTTTCCCTATCTCCCTTTCTCTATCTTTCTTTCATTCTTTCTTTCTTTCTTCCTTTCTTTCTTTCTTCTGTTTCACAGAAGCAAACAGTAGCGTCTCTGTGACGTTTTTACTACCCCTTGCAAAAATGATAGAATCAGCACACTTAGATGATGTTCACCCAGCTTTTTTTCCTTCGCAGCAACTAAACAAATCACGGATATGACACAAAACATTTTTTCTTTAATAGCTTAACATTTTGGCTACATAAAATATACCACAAGCAAATTAGATTAAAATATTTAAATTATTGGCATATTTTTTTCCATACCAAGTAGTGAGAAAAATGATGGAATAGCTCAATGCTGAGAAAAACAATGTAATTTGCATTTCTAAAACAAATACCAGCACAAATCTAAATATGCAAATTGTCTACAGTTAATACTTGCAAAACGTAACGAGCTTTTGGACTTATTGTTGGACTGGGCTAATTGAAAGGAAACATGGCTTCAACAAGAAAACTCTCAATTGAAATAATGGAAAGATTATAAAACTCCTTCGAGAAGGAAATCCAACATGGAGTGTGGCAAAAGATGTTACTTGTTCCCAGTCAACCGTGTCTAAAATTTGGTGCAAGTATAAACAACAATGGAAGGTTATAAAGGAAAAAATACAGGTAGACCCCAAAAGAAGTCAAGGCATCGGGATAGAAAACTCAAAGCAATATGCCTTGAAAATAGAAAATGCACAACAAAACAAATGAAAAACAAATGGGCAGAAACAGGAGTTAGTGACAGAACTGTAAGAAAACGGCTGAATGACATGGAATTTACATACCAAAAAAGCCAAACGAAAACCAGCACTAACACCTAAACAGAAGAAAACAAGGTTACAATGGGCTAAAGTGAAGCAACCATGGAGTGTGGATGATTGGATGAAAGTGATATCCAGTGATAAATCATGAATCGGCATTGGCCAAGGCGATGATACTGCATTTTTAGTCTGGTGCCATTCCAATGAAACATATACAGATGTCAGCCTGAAGAAAACAAGCTAATTTCCCGACTCATTTATGATATGGGGTTGCATGTCAGGTAAAGGACATGGGGAGATGGCAATCATTACCCCAACAGTCAATGCACTGGTGCACATTGAAATGTTGGACATTTCTCTCATTCTATCGATAGAAAATAAGTTTGGTGGTGATAAAAATATTTTTCAGAATGATAATGCATCTTGCCACAGAGCAAAGAGTGTTAAAACTCTTCTTCCGGAAAAGCATATCAACTCAAAGACATGGCCAGCAAACAGTCCGAATCTCAATCCGATTGACAATTTATGGGGGAATTTTTTTTTTTAAATAGCCCATGACAAAGCTCCATCCTACAAAGCTGATCTGTCAACCGCTGTTAGAGAAAGTTGAAACCAGCTTGATGAAGAATATTGTTTTTCATTAGTGAAGTCTACGACTCAAAGAATACAGACCGTCATAAAGTCCCAAGGGGGAGCAGCAAAGTACTAATCGTGATTTTTTGGTTGATGATTCCATAATTTTCTCCTCAGTATTGAGAGATTCCATAATTCTTTCGTCTACTTAATCTGGAAAAAAATAACAATAATTTAAATATTGTAATCAAATGTGTTTGAGGTATATTTCATGTGGCCAAAATGTTAAGCTATTAAAGTAAAATTGTTTTGTGTCAAATCTGCGGGCTCTGTCTGTTCTCGCGCGCCGTCTCTGACAGCTAAATGCATTCTAGTCGCCAAGAAGGTCGTCATGAGAGACGACGCAAAGAATAACTAATGTAATAAATAATGTGGATACCTTCTGTACCAAAAGGAGTGACTGACTATTGACGTGTTTCAAGTCTTTTTTGTTTACTAAGCAAGGTCTTTCGGCCACTTTTCACATCAAAGGGTTAGTAAGAAGGAGGTTATTTATGCCACAGAATTAAGATCAGTAAAAAAACAAAAAAACACGTTAGAATAGTTTATTAATGTTAAAATTGTAAAGTTTGTAAACACTAAAACATGACGTGTTTAAAATGAAGACTAAAAAAAGCAATAGGAGAGTTAAAATGAGTTAGAAACACTAAAAATGAAGAGCAATAAGAGAATTTAAAAAAGGCTAACATTGGGTAAGGCACCTGTTCACTCTGGATTTTAAAATGTCGAGATCGTCGGGTAAACATTCAGAAGGGAGTTTGTTCCATATAACAGATGTTTTTGAGAAGAAGCTATTGGCGTAGAACTTGCGGCGAGTCCTTGATACATCTAAAAAGTATGGATGTGTCTTGTTTGCAGACTGAAAATTCCCAGACAAGAGGGACTAGGGAATGTAGTTCATCTGAACACTTTCCATTGAAGTAACGATAGAAAAGTGCCAAACTTGCAACATTAAGACGATGATACAGTGGTTGGAGTGTGGGAAAAAGCCCATCACCCACTAGTCCACGCATTCGCTTCTGTACTCTATCGTGTGTGGAAAGTGCCTGATGAAAGGAGCCTGTCCAGATGTGTGCACAGTACTCCATTTTGGGACGGATTTGGCTTTCTTTTAATTAAAGAACCTTTTTCTTACGAAAACAACTTTTCTCCAGAAAACGTACAGCCTTAGAACTGTATTGAATCGTATTGAACGTAACAAACCAAACTTCAGCTAACAAAATACAGGCTGTACCTCTCTAATCCGGCAACTCCCATGGTCCGGCAACTCCCATGATCCGGCACGTTTTGCTTCTGCTGCCACAAGTTTGTGGATCTGCCACGAGAATTCTTCGATTTGGTTCCAAACCGCCGTTTGAACCGTAATTTAGCAGGTTATAAACCAAACATAAAAACCTAACCGCGGTTTGAAACCGAATCGACAACTTTCCGTGTTTTATTTTTGCATAATATTAGACATTATTAGTTGTTTTTTCTTTTCTGAATTTTATAAATTATTCTTAATACAACAGATTAAAAAGAATGAGCAAACAAAGTAAAATAAAATAAAATATATAGCTACGACATTGCAGCATTTTCAAAGTGTTCTGACATTTAGCTATTATTCAGTAGTTGGTATTAAGGGTGGAAGTCTGTCATCATTGTTGCCAAAAAGATATTTTATTTTTATCACCGCTAAAAATAGCTCGCGCTCCCTACACACACACACACACATACAACCACTACTCAGACGGTTGCAAAAGGTCTCTTTCAGTTTCATCATTAAACAAATAAGAAGTGGACAAATTCACGTGTCTAGCCAATGAAAGGCAAGACACCAGAGGAACGATTTGTGGACGAGTTCAAGCTGCTGCCGAGCATGTCTGAACATGTCTAGGCTCCACAAAGAGTAGATTTATAAGAAACAAGTGGGCTTCTCACCAGTAGAGCAGTCAGTACTTTTCCTAAAGCTGCGCACCCGGCCTAAATATGAGAGTAACTGTGCTCATTGGCATGGTGGGGGCGAAGGAACCACTTTCTTTTCAGTCAGCTTCCCTGAAAGACCGGCTCTGTTACTGGCTGCTGATTTTCTTTGCTAGCGTGTTGGCGTGCCTTGCTCGTCTGGTAAACAAAGTAGCCCATAATGTATGTGTTGGCCTCTGTTATTGACGATGAATGAAAAAGAAAAAACCAAACATCTAGGACTTGTTATGCCGCTCAGTAGCTGAGTATCATGGTTGTGTGCGAGTAACGATATCCGGCGAATACACCACACACAATTCACCGTATCGTATAAAATTCACCCCCCAAATCGTAATAATCTTTGTGTTAATAATAAAAGAAAGATTGTAGAAAATTATCAACTAAAAATTATTTCCGTAGACAATATAAATCCGGAGATAACCGGGTTTGAAAACTTGTTTATATTCGCAGAAAAAGTTTTTTTTCTATTTATTATCGTATATTCGACTCAATAAGATCTTAACAGTAATAGTTACATTAAAACGAATCCTAACCCATTTTATTTGTCTTTTATAAGAAATAAAAATAAACAAATTAGCTATAAAAAGTTTTTAAAAAGATTTATAAAACACTAAACAACAAACATTAATTAACTTATAATTATTGTACAGTAGTTTACAATAATTATAAGTTAATTAACGTTTTCTACAATCTTTCTTTTATTATTAACACAAAGATTATTAGGATTGGGGGTGAACTTTCTGTAACCCGCTATGAATTGTATACGGTGGTGAATTGTTAGGTGGTAAATTTTCCGTAACCCGCGAGTAACAAGACTAGCGAATGGACAAGGCTCTGGAAAAGTACATAGTTTCTTAGAGTGTATAGGATTACTTATAGTGTATATTTATATATGTACATATTATATATAAATCCTGAAAATATCTTCGATCAAATAATTTGAGCGTAAAATATTCATTTACAAAATCAAACAAAAAATGTAGGGTATGAGTAACATTATGTTTTCAACTGTCATCATATACATGCATCTGTTCTTCTGAATTTATTTAAAATTCCGTGCACATTTTGTGTGTCGCTGATTTTATAAGTACATGAGTTTAATGCATGGCCTAGTTTATTTTCAACGGGTCCATGACAATAATCCCGCGGACAATAACCCAACGGACAATAACCACACCCTATCGGACCTTACCGGACAATAACCCCACTTAGTAGAAAATAAAACAGAATTTGTTTTGGACCATCACCTTAACAAACGATATTATAATGCATCTATTCCCCTTTGATTTTCTTTCATGAATTCCCTTATTTCTTTCATCAATTATCTTATTTATTTTATTTTATAATGTTTTTTTTTGGATTTGTTTAAAGTTTTGGCCCATCACGTCCAATCGGGACCATCTTGGCTAAGTTGTGCCAAGAATAAAACCTTATAAAATGTTTGTGTAAAAAACACAAATACACATTAATTAACTTATAAGTTCTGCCAAAAGTCTACCTTATAAAATGTCTGTGTAAAAAAACACAAATATTCATTAATTAAATTATGTTTTTATTAATTAAATTATGTGTTCATTAATTAAATTATGTTTTGCCCTTGATAAATTCGTGATGGGCCAAAACTTTAAACAAATCCGAAAAAAAACATTATAAAATAAAATAAATAAGATAATTCATGAAAGAAATAAGGGAATTCATGAAAGAAAATCAAAGGGGAATATATGCATTATAATATCGTTTGTTAAGGTGATGGGCCAAAACTTTAAACAAATCCGAAAAAAAAACATTATCCAAAACAAATTCTGTTTTATTTTCTACTGAGTGGGGTTATTGTCCAGTAAGGTCCGATAGGGTGGGGTTATTGTCCGGTGGGGTTATTGTCCGGTGGGGTTATTGTCCGTATCCCATTTGCAACTGGGCTAACTTTGACACAAAACATCGTTTCTGGAGCACTCCAAAAAATAAAAAATACCAAAAGCACTCACATAACTTAGCGTTTATGAAATAATAACCAACGATATTATAAATATTTATTATCTACTTATCTATATAATGAAGAGTGTATTTTCTTGGTTCTCTGTCCGTATCCATGGACTCTTCCACCTAAATGTAACAAGTTTGTTGATAAAAAATATCCTCTACCCACTATTTTAAACAATGGAGTCTTCCACTGAAACCAATTTTTTAGTTTCTTTTCTAAAAAAGAATATCTAATAGAATTCAAGTAAAGGTAGTCCCCGCTTTTCGAAAGTTCGCTTTGCGCCACATTTTCGAAAAAAAGGCAATAAATGAAAATGGCGTTCAGCTTTTGTTTTGCAGCGGGCCATTATAGAAGCAGCGCACACCCACTTCCTCTGTATTCTACACCAAAGTATCCTATACTCCCCACCACCACGACACGACCTCCGATGACTCAGCCTGACATACCATTCAAACGATTTTTTTGGATCTGGGGCGCTCAAAAATATTTCCCATATAAATGAATGGTAATTGCTCCTTCGCTTTACGTCATTTCGGCTTACGAAAGGCCTTTATAGGAACGCTCTCGGATCTGTATATCTGTGAATTCTTTTCACGGGGATTGCCTATTGGTATAATAACTAACGGTATTATAAATATACACTGATTCTATTCCCCTCTCCACTCTTTTTGAGATTCTATTGTACATGTAGTGTTTGACTCTCACGTCTGTATAGCAATTTTACTAAGCTTATCTTAATCTAGCACAGTGGTTCCCAACCGGGGGAGGGGTTACCCCCAGGGGAAGACTTTGGGTAGTCCAAGGGGAGAATAAGGCTATTGGGTAAAAGTAAAAGTCCAGTCTAGAAATAGGGGTTTCTGTACGTCTATCTATCAAGTCGAAGGCTCGAAATAAGCTCCAAGTTGAGAATGATTTAAGATGTGCTCTCTCACTTTTTCCTACCATATGCAACTACCCCAGCCACCAATCAGACCCAACTACATTTGAAGCACTTTCCATTAGAGCATTGTTGGCGTAGTTGTATCGTTGGTTAGTATGTACGTCGGTATATATTCAACTATTTGATTATATACAGGTGTCTATGCACACATAACTAACAACGATGGGGCTGGTTTTCATCTAGAACTAACAACGAAAATAAAATAAAAATGAGCCATCCGCGGCATAAAAAAGCTACGACAAAGTTACGAACCATGGGTATCTGGGGAAAAAGATTAATGTCATCTCTCTCACATTACTATTGCATATATGGGATTTGTATCTCTTGTAGTCAAAAGAACAGTATTCATGCACATATATGACTTGTATTGAAATATTACTTTGTGAATTATTTTCTTTGTCGGTTTTTATCTTCTTTTCTGGATGAATGTGTTGCTACATATCGCTACGTTGGGTGTTTGTCATAGAGCGGTGGTTAGTGAGCTAATCTTGCGAACTAATGCTTACATTTTCCCCCCATATATATCGAAGTGGGTTATACAATTTGACCAATATTTGAAATTTACAAGCTATATTTGTGGGATGTCTTATAATTATGTCCACCAATTCTATTTAACAAGTATGCTATCTTTAGACATCAACTATATTTATGATCGATACATTTTATGGTGAGGTAACATTGACACACAATCCCAATAATAGAGCACCCAGTGAGAAACGTACACACTAACCAACGAGACAAGTACGCTAGTGTACCCGTGTCGTCAAAAATGACTACCGTTTTATTTTTTGCTTGTTTTTTGTTTTTAAATTCTGTCTGTCTCTAGGCCGTTAGCTGCTTTGATGCTTTCCCCAATGTATACAATCTGACCATCGGAAATATTTTTGTTACCGAGTAACTATTTCCGACGGGGGTGGGAGATCCAAAATCCAAAGAACACAATTTAACTTTTGGAAGCGGTCAGGACGAAAAGAAGAAGCAAATTCTCTTACTTTGTCTATTGACGTCGGCGTGTATAACATTTGTTTGCGAAACAATTCCTTCTCTTCGTGCGACTTAGACCTTTTGGTCTCTCGTCAATTAACCTTGGTGACAGGGGTATGGTAACGCTAACTCCTTTCTCGAGGGGGGGGCGTAATGAACGCTTGTTCAAACACTAATGATCGAAGATCCCCTGTAATTCTCGGTAGTTTGACTTCGACGACTCATCACTGTCTGGCTTATATACAGAACATTTGTATTAACCTCCAGTCATTTTCTGACCTATCTGGCCTTCCGGTTACTTCCGAGACTTCTACGATTTATAAAAAAGTTCAAAATAACCCAGGCCAGCTTTTCCTCTGACACCTGTCTGAAGGTCTGAGATCTCACTTCCTCCATCGCCGCGGCCGCTGGTACGCAATGAAATTATTTTCTTTCACAATACTTAAGGCTTAAAATTTCAACACCGTGTCATCAGTGCATCCTTGGCCTATTTGTAAGTCATCGGGCTGCCAAGGTCCACGTCGGAATTCAAATCGCGGCTGTTCGACATAATTTTATATATCGGTTTTCTTCAGCGTGACAGAAAACAAATGAATAAACAAACCAATAAATAAAAACCACATCGGTAAATATTATATGTGTTTTGATTTAGCTACGTGTAAGCGTTTATATGTACGTGCATGCGTGTAGTTGAAAAGATATGATATATAATTTATTTGTATTCTTTATGATAAAAGGGACGGACTGACCACAATGGGTCCTAAAAATGAGTACACTAAGCATAGGCTCGAAACCTATTGGCTAAGAAGAAAATATTTATTTACGGCTTCCGGACGTCCAGGCTCCTAGGCAGTCATCCTGAACTTCACCAAAAGAATACTAATGAATAAGCAAGAATGCTTATGTTCTGAGTATGATGTGAATAAACATCGAAATGTCAACTAAATAAACTATGCATCCGTGATGAGTTCAGAAGTGTGTTTGTATGTATAGGGTGTCACAGAAGTAACTCCTGATTTGTTCCAAAATTAATGCTAGTTCCGCGGGAAGCAATTATTAGATTATTATTAAATTACTATTAAATAGTCGCTTCCCTTAGATAGAACTGGCGTTAATGTTGGGACAAATTGGGTGTTACTTGTGGGACACCCTGTATATATACGACGGGGGGGGGGTACTACATATTTACATTGAGTATAATTAGTATACAAACAATCTGAAGTTACCTATGTACAACGTATGTGAACGCCTGTGCGTATACGTCTTGGACAGAAAAGGGCCGGCCTGAAGCCTGAGTCTTTCTAGTTTTACAGATTTTGTTAGCGTCCTCTCCTCTCTCTCTCTCTCTCTCTCTCTCTCTCTCTCTCTCTCTCCCCTCTCTCTCTCTCTTTAAACCCACTTGCCTGTCGGGCTCTTTTCAGCGGATAATTTACTGCTGACGACAATGCAGTGTTGTTGATATAGCGCGTTTCGCGCTAAATGTTTTGGCAGTGCAAAAAAGCGCTAAATTAGTGCGTTTGCGCTTAAGCATTTTGGCCATTTTTTTGGCTATTTTCGACCATTTTTAGTGTATTTCTGGTGGTTTTGTGCCATTTTTGGTTATTTAAAAAAGATTTAGCGCTTTTTGGCAGTCAAACTAACACGAAAATATTTTTTGAGTTGCCAACACTGCCTTGTCAATGAGATATAAATCACGTCAGGAACTGTTGGCAGCTAGAGGCGTCGTATGGGTCGGGCTGACTGAGAAAGGGGGTTAGATATAGAGTAGGAACAGTGTACTCATGAAGACTTTTACAATAAAAGCGATTGTCGTCGTAAAAAAAGCCAAAAATCAGACCGACCAACCAGCCCCAACTGATTGACGTGACCCAACTGACAAGATCTTAGCAACCACACTGACCGACAGTCATGAATATTTGTATATCAATGACAACTGTATTTAAATACATTTAGAATAGAAGCCGTTAAAATGTGTCAGCATAACCCACTGACGACATAACCATAAAATATGGGCGGAAGATTTACAGATGTATGCAATGGTTATACAATAAATGAATAAATAATTATTTAAGTTAAATAGTGATTGTCAATGAATAACACTACTAGAGGCAAAATAACAAATTAGTAGTATTAAATAGAATAAATGAAGTTATTTCCACAAACAGTGAGGAAAGAGAAAGACTGTATAAGAGACAGACATTCGCAAGAAAACAGGAATACTGTTTGAGGTGCAGGCGAAAGGCGGCAGCAATGCGTTTAAAATGTATATGGGAGGTAACTTTTCATGGCTTAGTGCGTGCTCTTGATTAATTGATATTAATCGTATTTGCATAATGACCCCCACCTGTTCTTTGGCATAAAACTCAGTTAGAGTCCGAGTGACACCAATAATAACTCTCATTGTTTAACTTTAAATTAAAATAGCCAAGTCTCCACCGACCCTTGCCTCAGGCGTGCCAGACCCCTGACCCTACCCTGTCAGTAATGGGGAGGTACAGCCTAGAAGACGGTCCCCAGGATCGATCTCTTCAATGGTTCTTCGGCAATAAATGGCCAGGAACCACAATAAAAACAACATTGAAGCTGCATTTGGAAAGTCTGTAAAAAACAATTATTTTAACTTTAAAACAATAGAAAAAAGTAAAACCCGACAGTCATTTAATAACAATCTCGATAAATGCCATCGGAGGGCTGGCGTAAGAAAATAACAATCTCTATAGACGCAATCGGAGTTTTGGCGTAAAAAAAACAATCTCGATAAAATAGTATCTAGATATTTTTTTCTATAAATTGCATTCCAAAATCTGGATAATTCAAGATATAATTGCATTTGCAACACCACCTGTTCTTTTAACTAAAAATCAGAAAGTGTCCGAGAGAAAGGTAGCTCTAGGGTCAATTATGAAAACTTCCGACAGAGATTATGTTTCGCTACCGATGTAAAAAAAGGCGTCGTCCGTGTTTTAAAAATGGGTAACTTCTTTAATTTAAATTGGAATAACTAAAGATATTTCAATGAAATGTTGTATGAAATTTGGGGACATATGAAGACTTTGTTGTAATGAATTATGGGCGATCCAATTGTTTGTTTAAGTTTTATCAACAAAAAACATCTTTTTAGTTTAAAAAAAACGTGTTTGGTTCAAATTGGTTTAAAATGTTCAATTCTTGACCGAGTTTGCTGAAATTTAGTTAGAATTAAAAAAAATGACGAGTTATGGCCGATCCGATTGTTTGTTTACATTTTATATGTAATTTAAAATTGGATAACTTCTTTAATTTAAAATTTGTTAACTTCTTTATTTTTAAAGTTATTTCAATTAAATTTTGAATGAAGGTTGGGGGGAGGTATGAAAATGTTGGTGTAGTGAGTTATGTGCGATGCGATTGTTTGTTTACGTTTATAAACAAAAAACATGTTTTGGGTTCCAATTGGTTTAGAATTTTCAATTCTAGGCCGATTTGGCTGAAATTTAGTTAGAATTTTAAAAAATGTTGAGTTATGGCCGATCCGATTGTTTGTTTACATTTGATATGTAATTTAAAATTGGATAACTTCTTTAATTTAAAATTGGATAACTTCTTTAATTTAAAATTGTGTGAATGTGAGGTATGTTCAAAAACAAAAATAAGTTTTCCGCCGGAGACCTTTTGAGGTTTTTATGCATTATTTCAGATAGGAATTTACATAATTTTGTTTTGGGTCTCTCAGTTTTGTCCTTAGTTTATTTGAATTAGTTTTGTTTTGTGCATTTGACGTAGGAACTTCATGTTATGTCAGGCATTATGTTCATTACCAAGTCAAACTATAAACTTGCCTTGGTTTTTTTCCATAATTTTTTAAATAATGTTTTTTTCCATAATTTTTTAAATAATGTTTTTTTCCATAACTTTTAAAATAATGTTAAACACATTGTTTTATGGTAGAAATATCATTACAGTGTACAGAGTTTTAAAAATAATTTAGATAAGTTTAGAAATTATGGAAAGTGCATGAGCTTACAAGGACATTTTTTAAATGTCTGGTGAGATTTTCAAGAAACTCGGATCTGTGAATTGTGTTAAATTGTAGATGTTGTTTGTATTTATGTACACTGAATATGTTTTGATGAATTTTGTATTTGTTTTGATGTTTAAATATTATGTATAGTTGGAGATGCCTAAAGAGGCATAATAAATAAATAATAATATAAACAATTCCTAAAAACTTGCTGTTTCGCATTAATTTGTTTTGTGCATAATCTTAAATAGGAATTATATATTATTATGTATGATATTTATTATTAAACCCAAATATGAATTTGACTTGAAAAGTAAATGGTGCCCTCCGCACTACTGGTTGCCGTGAAAATGCTCTTCGACTAATTTATAAAAATAGCTCAAAATTAAAATAAATCAAAAATTAACATTTGCGGCGATTGAAGGAGTAAATGTAATTATTTGACTATTTATGTTCATCGAATCAGTTTTATTGTCGTTGTTTTAAATTTACTCACTTTTTAAAAAAATTTGCTTGCTGTATGTTTTAATTTGCTTGCCGTATTTTTTAATTTGCTTGTCGTATTTTTTACTTTTGCTTGCTGTATTTTTTAATTTGCTTGCCGTATTTTTTAATTTGCGTGTTGGTGTTTCTCAGAGCCTTACTTACTGAGATTTAGGCCAAAAACAGGTGGGGTGCATTTTGAAAATGCAATTATATCTGGAATGATCTAGATTTTCATGCCATTTATCTAGAAAAATATCATTGATTTTCGGCTCGCGTTTGGGACATGGGCCTTTTTTTATGCATTTTAATTTAACTTTTACATTTTGCAATGTCGTGGCTGTGGGAAAAGCAGCATGAAGATGTTTTCAACTAAATATTAGTCATAGCAAGTATGTCTCAACCTTCTTGAATTTCCTCACTTATTGAATAGCGTAGACAATTATTTTCATGCCAATCGAATCATAGGTAGATCCAATGTTATAAGGTAACGATGAGTTTTCAAGAGTAGTAAGATCTGAACATTTTACTTTTCTGTAAGTCTTCCCATAAGAATACTGAAGTAAGTACGAACCGTTAATAGAATCGTGGATTGTAAAGAAAGTGGTATCAGTAGAGTCAATGTATTAGTACGGAAGTGTCGGAAGCGTTACATATAGAGCGTATGTGATTAGTGATTGAAATGTGAATTACAGATATTGATAATAAACGAAATACTAATGAAGTTAAGTCTGATTTCTTTCCGTAAATTGAATCATGTATGAAGAATCATCGTAGCAAAATTGGTTAGGAGGTGCATATAAATAAAGTGCTTATCACAGGGTTCGAGTCTCAATGCTAATCATTTCATTGTGCTATAACTGCTTATATTTTATATCAAATTGATCAATAGTTAAAGATAGGACATCGAAGCGATTTCGAATTCTATTTCCAACATCAAGAGTTTTGTATTAATGTTTTGAATGGTATAAAACTGTTTTGTGTTTCCGGTATTAAATGACCTACAAAGAGGTTGACATGCCGCTAAACCCAGCAAACCAAACCAAACAAATTGTTTTGCATACTGTCCCATTGCCAGTCATCTCGTTTATGTTTTATTACTGGCAAACCGCGTATAAATTGAGGTTGTTTTTTTGGTTTTTTTAGAGGGGGGAAGGGGTTACGTTTTGTGGTGCTACGCAAATCTTTCTTGTTGTAATCTAATTCTACATGCCGACATTTGTCCCCTAAGATGATTGAAGTCCTGAATTAAAACAGGTGTCTCTTAAGTGTGCAAATACTACTACTACAACTACTACTATTATTATTATTAATAACCGCTACCCACAGCACTGGTTTATTGCTGGGTTTATGTTATTCATGTGTTCTCACATTTATATGTATCTATCTATGTATCCGGACTTCGCCCAGCACTAACCGTTCATAGTAGAAACTTGAAAGTTTGCACACACATAGTAGGGAAAGTGTTTTTTTGTTTTTTTTAAAATCCCCCCTCCCCTAAATAGGTTTGTTCAACACACATATGCATTGTAAGTTTATGCTAAACTGGTCACTAGTTTGTGCCCGATTGTTTTTTTTGAAAATTCAGACCTTTTTTTAGTGATCACAGCCCAACAAAAGGCGAAAGAAGTAACTTATTCATTGATCACCTCCTTTTCCAACTTTTTAATTGGATCACCCCTAACACAGCATATATGGGTGGTGGTGATTCATACTTTCACTTGGAATGCTTGTTGTTGTTGTTGTTGTTGCTGTTGTTGTTGTTGTTGTTGTTGCTGTTGTTGTTGTTGTTGGGTGTTGTGATGACGACGACGACGACGACGACGATGATGTGTTTTATTTGATATATTTGCGGGAGTAAAGTAGCTCACATTTATACAAAGCAAATGACGTTAGATTTCCTCCTACGCATTTGATGAGGTTTCGTGGCCAACTCTACCTGCGTTGTCAACGTGTTCGTTCTTAGAAGCAGCGATGTGCTTTAGAGTACATATGCTACAGCATTGTTGCCAACAACCAGCTTCTGCTCGCATAGGCGATCCTCTGCTGCGTCCTTTCGCAGTAAGAGCTGAAGCCATCTTGCTATTCCGACTCAGTTTGTCCTGCGCGTGTATCAATGCGTGGATTCAAGAGCGGGTTATTGAAAAATCTGGAACGGTGAGCCGGTTTTGTTGGAGCCGGACGTAGAACGATTCAACGCTGTCAGAAACGCAAGTTTTATTTCATTTTATGGGCGGGGGGGGACACAAAATAATGAACAGCATACATTTAGATGGAGGCGAAAGAATAGAAAGAAGCTAAAAAATACATGTGAATTTTGAAATAATAATTGATACGGTTTTTAAAAGATATCGTACCTATTAAGAATGATATTTTCTATAGTTTTTAAGAAGGGTCATTAACATTCAAATAGTTCTTCGGACGATTGAACTCCTTCTTGTTGTTTATGTTGTTAACACAACGTTTCGGCCGATCATTCTTCAGGTGCGGAGTTCAACCCGAAGTGGCTTCCGCTGCTCAACAGAAACACATTCGGATATTACACCTGAAGAAGGCCAAAGAATCGATCGGACGAAACCTCGTGTTAACAACACAAACAACAAAAAGGAATTCAATCGTCTGAAGAACTATTTGGACTATTAAGAATGGTTTGAATGGGGAAACTGTAAGTTCTCCTCGCGAAACAAGAAAACCACACACCCCTAGTTACACTTAGTTTTGAATAAGACTTCAGCAAAACCACTGTATGGCACCAAGAGACTCCTAGAGAAGAGTTTGTTTAAAGATTAAAACATCCATAGACTTTGATTCATGGAGGAAGGTTGTATTTTCTTGAAAACTACCAAACAAACAACATTAGAAAAGAAAAGCAGTTTGCGAACATTTCGAACCTGTAGAAGAAATACTCTTTTAAAAATCTCTCAACCTTACTTAAATGTGAAGGGACCTTTGTTGGTAGAAGAGAATTTTCGGCTTTAACCATCAAAGCAACAGGTGAATTTTAAAAACTAAATCTTCCTTCTTTCATACGTTAACAAACAGATAAGATAATATGTCTTGGTAACTGTTTGGTTTAGGTTCGCAAAAACAAGGGTGGTAACTTCAGTAGACACACTTATTTAAGCTGCTGCTGTTAATTTGTTACGGAACAAATGAAAGCAGAAAACTTGACCATTTAAAACTCTATTTTATTAAATTTAACTACAAAGGATATAATTTAGGGTTAGTGTTTAGGGTTAGTGTTAGTGTTTAGGTTAGGGTTGGGGTTAGGGTTAGGGTTAGGGTTAGGGTTAACAAAAAAAAGAGATTAAATATGTTTTCATATTTGTAACACTAAAATGAATATACAGTTAAAATTAATATCGAAAAATGATTAAATAAATTTTCTTTATCATTTCTAACTGTATTTCTCCAAACGAACTCATGTAAATAAGAAGAAGTAAACAGTCGCCTTCAAACAGATTCCCTTGTTTTTGCGAACCTAAACCAAACAATTACCTATTTCTTTGTCATTCTATCTATGAGTGGAAATCAAAGAATGAAAGAAAGGAAGATTCCCAAGGATTGGAAAAGAAAGAAAAGTTTCCTAAGAAAAGAAAGAAAAAATGAATGAGTGGAAGAAATTGAACAAAAGATATTGATCGTTCTTAACTAGTTACTCATTCTTTCTTTCTTTCGGTTTTTTTCATTTCCCCTTTCTTTCTTTCTTTCTTTCGTATTTAAAAGGCCAGCGTGCAAATCGCGTTACCGCTACATTATGGTCTTTTTAGGCCTCCATATTATCAAGTCGAAGCTCTACTCTTTTATCACCTACAAAATCCACCCGTACCAGGCATGTTACTACTGGTTTTATCAGTGAAAAGATTGATGTAGACGTTTTTGCGATTAGATTGATTTTTATATTCTGCGCCTGGCGTCACAATGAAATCAAACACGAACAAAACTTTTATTAGCATAACACAAAAGTCAAATGTACGCTAGTGAATGAAAATAACCATCCACGGTTTTATGTTACTATTCATGAAAGTGTACATTACCATAACTATAGTAATAGACCAGTGGTTCCCAACAGGGGGGAATTCCCACAGATCAAACAACTAGTAGCAAGAAAACACAAGAACAGAGATCACATTGATGTGTATATCAGTTACGATAGCAGAATTCTTCTTTTTTGTCATATTAATTGGAATTTCAAATGATGTGTTCTAATTATTTTCGCTTGTTTTCTTTGAGTAACAAATACGCAGCAGCAGATGGACAATTATAAAATTAAACAAATTCTTAGTATGAAGCTGTCTAATTATATGTAAAATAAATGTATTATTTGAAATTATTCTTTGTTGCAACTTAATAAATGGAAGGGGTGATACTAGTAATCTTATTAACAAAAGTGGGGAATGACTCGAAAAGGTTGGGAACCACTGTAATAGATTATGGACATTATTTTGATTTCACAAGTGCTAAACCGGATATAGTTGACTTAGAATGAAATGGATTATTTACGCAAGGAATATTTGATAAAATATCATTTACGTCTCAGATTCCCGCGTAGACATTAGAACCATTTGGTAACTGCCACTGGAGTTTATTAAATAACAAAAAAACAGGTCTGGTTAGTCACTCAGTAGAAACCGTCGCGTGACCAACGTCTTTTGGCAGCATGTCGTGTTGGGGATGATCAATTTAAAAATTGGAAAAAAAGTGTTGATTAATGAATAAGCTACTTCTCTCGACTTTTGTTGAGCAGTGATTACTAAAAAGGTCCGAATTTTCAAACAAACAAACGTGAATGCTGCCGGACACAAATTAAGGGGCCAATTTAGCATAAACTTACATTGCAAATTGAACCGCAGCCAAAACGTTCTTTCTAGACATAATAAGGAGTAACTGTTTATATTTTCAGCCCTCTAGCTCTATTGGTGCGACTTGTACGCGCGACACATACATGGATAGCCAGCCAGTCAGCTAGATCCACTTAAAAACTGAAGAAACCTACATTGACAGTTTTGGTGACTGTTTTATTGATGGTTTCTAATAATTGATGATGACGTGTAAAAAGAAATTCATCTCCAAAGTAGAAATTCCCATTACAATGATTGAATATTCTTAACAGAATTAACCAGCATATCGCTACCGATAGTTTTACTAGTACAATACTAAGTATAAGAAAGCTTATTATGCAAGTCAAGACATACTTTAAGTATTGATATTAAACCAGCTGGCCAAGTCTTTATCATGTGAAGTACACCACTCTAATATTGTCACTTCTAAGTACATATTTGTACCAAAACTTATATATTGAACACGTTTATGGTTCTGCTTCTGCTTCTGCTTCTGCATGGGAACGTTGTAGTTTAGTGGATGAAAGTATTTGATTTTTCTTTGGCAAGATATTTTTAGACTGGGACCAGTTTTATAGAAATAGTCTGCTAATGTTAAGATTAGCAGAATATTTCAGTAGTAAAGAGCGGAAAATAGTAGGAAGAGAGAAAAAAAGAGGTTGGGTCTTGCAAATTCGCGGAGAACATACAATTTAGAACCAGTTCCGTTTAACAAATATTCAAATGTTGATTGTTCCAGTGCGGAGTTTGTCCGACAACTGATTTGATGTTAGGACCTTTTTTGGCCTCTGACAGCTTCTTGGAAGGAAGATCTGTTTGTCTTGTAAGAGGATGGTTTCTTGGCCGATTGAAGCCACGGATCAAAGGCCCCAAAACGATGTATTCCCTTCGTCGTCCGGATGAGAAAAGAGGCCGAGAGCAAGATTGAATTCCTCTCCTGCTGCTAGGGCCTAATCTCATGACTCTTTTTT
Source organism: Architeuthis dux (assembly GCA_006491835.1). NCBI lineage: Eukaryota > Metazoa > Mollusca > Cephalopoda > Oegopsida > Architeuthidae > Architeuthis > Architeuthis dux. The sequence continues at coordinate 2,837,098 of VCCN01001001.1, read as the reverse complement.
AGGGGCTTCCCATTGGTTGAATTTTGACCAAGGGAAAAGTTCGTAATTTTAACCCCTGTAATTTTTCTGATACGGAGTAAGTACACGTTTTAGGGAAAGGAAGACAATACATTCCCAGTAACTAGTATGAAAGTTAACTTTGACGGCTAGGAATACTCACTACACGATTTGAAACAGTTACAAAGAAAACAAACTCCCGTATATCACCATGTATGATCGCTACCATAGATATTCCGTACCCTCGAGTGAGCTTCAATTTCGAATGAAAAAGGCAATATCCCGTGTAAACAAATATATATATAACAATTATGTTTCAATAGATAATACGCACCTGGATTTTTTAGCTCAACATTTTCGGGGGTAAATGCGGATTGTACATGGTGAAATGCGGTAACTCTTTATCAAATTAACTTCCACTTCGATAATTCATTATTTGATATGTGATGATGGTGTGTGTCATTCGTATAACTTCAAGCTTCTTTTAGAACTCTGCTTAGACAAGTATATATACGCGGGTTCGATCCCCGCACGAAGTTCGTTTCTT
>VCCN01001001.1:2811753-2825380 GCA_006491835.1 Architeuthis dux | reverse complement strand
CTCGAGAAATCTAATAAAAATAAATAAAACATTTAAAATTATAGATTTCTCTTCATAGTTTATATGAATTATCTCCCTTAACGGACGAAAAATTATTTTACATGACAATTATGGCAGGCTGCTCCACACACCATAAAGTCCGGCTCCTTCCAAACATGCGCCTTTTGAACGGGCAGTGCCCTAGTTTATACAATGATGCAATATTTAGGTCAACTATCCATTAGAAAAAAGATTTGCTTTTGTTCAGGAATAAAGTTTCTTCTCCTTTGTGAGCATATAATACCTTGCAAGAGTCATCGACCCGGTCTCGGAGATAGAACCCCAGGCATCTCACCATGCAATTCAAATTTCTGGATAGCCTACGTAGCTTGCATCAATAAGTCCGAATGCTAATGATGTTAAAAAGCATTTATTTTACACAATAAATATTTATTTTTCAACATAATCTTCCTTGCCAATGCATTTAATTCAGTGGATATTAATTATATTGATAGAACATTATACAATGACAATTTCAGATCCATATACTAATAACTACGTGTCAGACAACGGACTTATGGATGCACCTTCGTAGTTATACAGTACGAGTTGTATCTTTTAGTTATTGTTTTTTTTAGTTCAATTTTATAATTGTACAGCTGCTGCTTCTTACTCAAAGAAAGAAAGCAAAAATAATTAGAATACGTCATTTGAAATTCAAATTTATTACAAAAAATAAGAATTCTGCTATCGTAACTGATATACACATCAATGAGATCTCTGCTCTTGTTTTTCTTTTTGCTACTAGTTCTTCGATTTGTGAGAGAACACATTATTTCGAGTCTTCGACTTGATAGATAGAAGTGCAGAAAACCCTATCTCTAGACTGAACCATTATTTGTTTACCTAATAGCCTTATTCCCCACCCCCTTGGACTACCCAAATCCCCCCTGGGGGGAATTCCCCCACACGGTTGGGAACTACTGCAATAAAGTGTTAATTAAATAATGGAAACGAAAGGCATTGTTGTTAGCATCTTTTTTTTAAAAACATGAACGTCACTATTTCCATTAAAATCGATTACAATTTTGATCTTTAAGACAAATGTCAAATGAAACCAAATTTAGTACTAGACTACATCTTCAGAGAATGTAGTGAGGAACCTACCAACTTTCAGTGGTTTACGAGACGTAACCACTGTATAACGGCGAGTGCTACTTAATCTCAATATTTATTGGTTTTAGTTTGAAAGCAACGTTTTTCTTCCTTTGGTTTTTCCCTGATTATTAACGTTTTCTTCTAGACGACTTTATTCTAACAAGCTAAGGTAAACAGTTGTAGTGTGGATGTGTCCTCAATCTTTGGGAATTCCAGTTGTCTGCCTTATTACCAAATTGCAATTAAAATCGATTTCAATGTTCAACAGCTCTGCTTTGAAATTAGAGTTTTCTTTCTCCTTAAATGCATGATTGTAACCAGATTAGGTAATTGTTGTAGTTTGGAAGTAATCCCAGATTTCACAGTTTTTAGTAAACAGCTTTACCACTGAGGTTTATCTAAAGATTTTTAGGGGGTACAGGCCTCTAATTTGCCGACAAGTCCAAAATTATTGGGACCTCTAATTTGCTGACAAAGTAGCTGTGTCCATCAAGAAAAGGTGAAGAAATTGGACATGGCCTACACATATATAAAAAATATCATCTATTTCAAAGGCCCATTTCAAAGATCTTACAAATTTACTAGATTTCTTTAATAAATCATCTTGGAATTTGTAGACAGAAAGAGCATTGCATAACATTCGGTACGCCCCTGTGTGCATCGTCTGACACAATATGGTAGTAGTGCTTTAGTCGGCCATACTGGTTAATGTCTCGAATGCATGAAGATGGGCCTCAGTCATTGCTTAAAGTGCGTGTAAGTGCTTATTTCAGATGTGTATGTGCGTGGAGCAATGGTTAGCAACCTGGTCTTGCAGACTATTACTACTGTAGTGAGTCCGATCCTTACTGGGTGCCCCACTCTTATGATCTTGTTCTAGACTAAGCTTAGTAAGTACTTATTTGGATCGGCGTAACCATGATAAAATGGAAAGAAACAGGGGTGGGGGGCAGTGAGAAGCCGAGGCAAAGTGAACATGGGTTACTTTACCTTTTTGTTAACTGTAACTGGAAAAACGAAAAACTGTAAAGTCATTCTTGACATACGCATGGTCAGGGCCGGCGCTACCATTAGGCCAACTAGCCGGCCGCCTAGGGCGCATACCTCAGAGGGGCGCAGTATTGACTTTTCAAAGGGGGGATTTAAAAGAAGATCAAGCAACCGGCGGCGCAAATTTTAAATCACGCCTAGGGCGCATGAAACCCTCGTGTCGGTAAACATATAACTTCATCATGCTGATATTTTCAGTGGTAGATGCATATGTCTAAATATGGATACCAAAATGGTAGCTGTGGGTGTAAATAATTAGAATTGTGCGAGCGACATCTTTCAAGCTTCACCGGGGAGGATTTGTTAAGCACAATTTTTCCTTACCATCATCATATAATACTCTCTACTTTAATGAGTGTTAATTTGCTACTCTTAAACTCAAACATTACTACGACTTTGTTGATATTATACAATTGGCCTTCTATGCTTTGCTACCGTAGAGAATCGGAGAGGGCAGAATGACAATAGATTTTTGCTCCATTTAATCATCGAAACTTTTGTGACCGAAGTGATTAAGACGACGTCCATGAAAGGCTCCCGAGATATTGGATGCGAGTTCAAGTCTTGTCGGAAGCTACTGCATTTCCTGATGTTTGGTCTAGCGGTCGATGAGAGTGTCTCGACCCAGAGTGTTCTGATGAAAAGCCAGTAATAATTATAATTTATAATAAATATATAAATGGTTGTATTCTCAGTGCGCCGGACTTCTATCTGACCCAGGGTGGCCTGTTATGTCTGATTTTGGACATTGTCTCCTTTTTCGCATTGGATGTCCGATTAAAAATTTTAAGAATAGGGCACCCAAAAATGTCCAATTTAAGGCCCCACTCAGCGTTGCCAAATTTGATATTTTATATCCAAATTTAGATATTTTTTGTTGCGGTTAAGAAGAAATTATTTTTAGATATCGGATATCAGTTCTAGCCACTTTTAGCTATTTATTTTCATTGTTTTGATACTAATCTAACTACTTTTAGCCACTATTAGTTATTTTTAGCCATCAATTTTTCTGTCCGATTTTGATCAATTTGGAGCAGGTTTAACCGTATTTGTCCGATTTTTGGAACACTCGTGTCAGATTTTGAGAAAACTAATCTGGCAACCCTGATCTAACCTTGCAACTTTAGAACGTCTTTTGTGACCATGACACAAACCGTGTTTGATTGGTGCGATTACGCCTGTAGAAAATCAGAACAGCGCTAAGTGTCAGAAAAGTATATTTAGGTTGATAGGATATGAGATAATTATCGCTCGTTGATAATAATTCGATAAGGTGAGTTCAGGTATTAAGTCCACCAAACGCCTTCTGACCAGAGGAAGACAAGTGTATTCAAATAAACGAACTGTAGACAGCGTTTACTCAATCATACCCTATGACGTCTTACATTTTATAAAATTCTTGGTCACCCATCTGGTACTGAACGAACTAAACGTTGCTTAGATTTGATAATCAAGTCAGAACCCACGCTTCAACGTATTTAATCAATTATTTATTCAAAGTGTTTTTTTTAATATGTTGAATATTTAATAGTTAATTGAAAATACAGTTGTATCTCTTTAAACTGGCGACCTTGAAACCTGGCCATTGCTAGATCACAAAAAATGCCGGAAAACGTTTTTTTCTAATGGTGTGGAAAATAGAACGATATTTTTTAATATAATTTATATTATATAAATTATATTATAATATATGAAAAGTATTTGTGTTTGATTATGCTTTTTAATTGGTTGTATTGAAAATGGTTTATAAGATTCAGAAAAAAAATGAATAAATACAATAAGCGTTCTTCGATTCGGTTTCAAGCAACGGTTAGGTTTTTACACACTCGGTTTAACTGTTAAATCACAGTTCAAACAGCGGTTTGCAACCGAACCAAAGAACCCTAGTGACAGATCAACAAACTAATGGCTGCAGATTTCAAATGTTCTGGACCATGGGAGTTGCCGGACCACAGATAGCTGTTAGCTACAGCCTCTATTTATTTAATTTGAATATTTTAAATTCAACATTAGTATTTAATATATAAAATTAAGTATTAAACCAACAGATTTAATCTGCAATTCTCCTTTAACCCTTTATGGGGCAAGTGACTATATATGATCATCTGAAGACCCGCCAGCCACATGCAAATATTGTAACTACAAAGACAAGATAATCCGTATCAATGTGGTCTGCAAGCTTTGCAAAGTAGACTTGTGCTTGAACAAAGACAGAAACTGTTTTGAGGCATACCACACACCATTAAATCAGCCTGTTTTTGGCCCGCACAATAACATTTTAAAATCAACCCGGAGGTGTTATTTTTTTTGTCAATATCAATTTTTGGTTATCTATTCATTATATTGAATGTTATTCTTTAATTCTATGTTTTATTTAACTTTCTACTTTAATTTTTTTATATTTTTCATTTTTGGTCACTTTTTGGTCAATGCACCATATATGATCACTTCATTAGATGGGGTTTTGCCCCCATAAACAAAAAAGATTCAGAAAACTTGCAACTGACAATATCTTGTAATAGGTCTAGTTTAACATACACAAAGGTTGTTTTGATATCTAAAATATTTTAAGGGTGCCCTATAAAGGGTTAAGCGCTTGACAGATGATAACCCAAACAGAAGTTCCTCATTAGACTTGGCACATCAATTGCTATATGTTGGTCTTATAATGCCAGTCACTTAATTTTCAACCTCGTTGGGGTCAAACATTGAATCCGCACCACCTGACATGCCTCGAGCTGAAATAGTTACATATTTCCCTCTGTGCCAGATGTTAGCCAAAATTTCGAATGCTGATTGTCAAGGTAGGCAAGCCTTCTCCACGCCATAATACGATTTTCTTCGTCCCATTTGGCCTTGTGCCGTACTAAGCCAAGCTTAGTAAGTACTGAATTCACACCACCTGCCCTCTTAAACGCTTTCTAAGTGCTTTATAATCTACTTATCAGTGTCTCTTTTCTGAAGAGCACTCAACAACAGTCTATATATGGGTCTTTTCTAAATAAAGTATTGAATAAGTAGTTTGTTGATATGTGTGAAGAGAGAAACATTACTTGCAGATATTATTATCACCTTATCACTCGCACTAAGTGGATCATCACACTGGTTCATTTAAAACAATCAAGGTCGAGAATCACTTTTCGAATATCTCGTACCTGGCGTGAATCGTGCAAACTTCAATTATTGTAGCAGTTGCTTTTTTCTGGAAAATCGTAGATTTATGCGTTGGACATGGGCACAAGTTTACCGATACCTTACTTGTGTTTCTGCCTTGCGAGCAGCTAATCATCGTTTCTAAACATTCTGGTTGTAAAGAGTACGAATATTGGCTAGCTAGACATGAAATATTTTTGTATGGCCAACAGTGCTATAAATGAGTTTCCTTTCATCTGATGTGGAATCTCTGACCTAGTTAATGTTATAAGAAGGCCTACAATGGCGTGATAGTGTAGTGAGTTCGATCTAACCTAAGTGCTTTATTATTGTGGCTTTCCAACAAACTAAGTTTAGTAAATAACTGGTCTTTCATCCTATTTCTTTTGCTTTCTATCGCACCATTCAGGTCGTTGTTCTACAACCGTTAAATAAGCAGCGTGTATCGGAAATAAAGAATAAGCTTCTGGCGAGAATTGAACTCGCATCAAATAAGCTATAGCGCTATATTCCTTATTTTACCGATTGTTACTGCGCGGGTATCTTGTTTGTTATTATTTGCACTAAAGCCTTTGACTTATTCTTTATTTCCGTTTCACGCTGCTTTTAACGGTCCTAGAACAATGATCTAAGTGGTGCGATAAAAAGCAACAGAAATAGAATGAAAGCAAAAGTAGTAAAAACAATTTAATAATAATGACAGTAATACTTCAGCTAAGAAATTATTACATCTAATACTACCGGTGTAAACGTGTACCTTTTCACTGCAAATACAAAATTTTAAAAATTAAAAACCAGAAAAACCAGAGAACACAATGCCATTGTCACTAAAAATTAAAAATCCTAAATTCGCCCCAAAACTTAATCAATTGTTCCTTGACCCATGGCCCACCCTTCCACAAAATGCCATTAACATTCATTGAGAACGTTGGGGGTATTGTGTGGACAGACAGACAGACACGAGTATATGCATATACCTCTTCCAGCTTCGTTTTAACATCTGCAATTAAGAATTTTCCAAAAATAAAATACTCGTCATTGAGATAATTTGGTACGAAAATTATCTACTTTAACGATTATTTAACTGAATCACTTACTTTTTACTTAAAATACAGTGGAAAATGATTTTTTTCATAGCAGGTGTCATTCATGTTCTCTAAGTGTCCTTTGATCTTCAACAAGGGAGTTCGGGTGACGATAAAGTAATAAAAATAACAAGAGAGTTAATCATAACTGTTAATAAGGCAGTGGATGAAGTAGTTATTCCGTCCGTCCATACAACTTAATAGCCGAATATCTGTATTAAAAAAATACAGCCGGCTTTGTGTGTGTGTGTGGTGTGAACTGTGTTCTATCCGATACCTTGTGTGTGTATGTGATTGTCTATGTCTGTGATTTTATGTTGTGTGAGTATGATTTTAATTAACGGTGTTGCTAGTTGGAAGTAACCAGGTCTTTGGTGTATGGTTTCGCATTCGGCTATGAACGCATCCTCGATGCATCGTCGTTTCCTGGGATTGTGTATATGTTTTATGATGTGGGTTTTATGTAGGTTAAAACTGTGGTTGTGTGTGTATCTGTGAGTGACTAAGGCGTTTAGGTGGTCGTCAAGCTTGAGGGCTCGGCGGTGTTCGTATATCCGTTTTTTGGGTGGCCTCGATGTTTCGCCAATGTAAACCTTGTTGCAGTCATTGCATGGTACAACGTTTTTATTTTATTTTATTGAAATCATTAGTTAATCTTTGGTAATTTTTAAAAAAATATGTGTCTTTTTGGCATTGTTTGGGTTAAAAGAATGTTCTAATGCAAACTCCCACGGTGCATTGGTTAGCTAAGTGTTTATAAGTTTTTAAACACAGATATCTCATTTCCGATTTTATATAGTTTACACAATTTTCATATGAGAATTTCCTACAATCTTTCTTCTTCCTAATGACACAAGGTCTTTGTGTCATTAGGAAGGATAAAGATTGTTATATAATTATATATATTAGATTATACAATGTACAGTGTTATCCGTACAAAAACATTTTCTGATAAAAGATACCTCCGACCTACCATTTGAAACTATGGAATCTTCCAGCAAAATGAATGAATTTTTTTTTTCTAATAGAAATTCAAATATATCTGTGAATTCTTTTCACTGGGATTAACCAATAAATCATATGCAAAAATGTGGACCAGGACGCACGTCGTATAACAATGATCAGCAAGCTAATATTGCTGCCGTTTGTTAGTGGGTTCGATCCTCATTGGATCTCTCTGTGTCGATGGTTTGATACCAACCCATTCTGTTATATAATGGACAGTATAATTTTTTTATCGTTTCTCTGTCCGTAACAATGGACTCTTCCATTTAAAGTTAACAATTTTGCTGATAAAAATATCTCCTACCCACCATTTGAACTATGGACTCTTCCACTGAAATGAATTGAGTATTTTCTTTTCTTGAAAAATCATCTCATAGTAATTCAAATATATCCGCGAATTTTTGTCACTAGTTATTACGATAAAATTAAGATGTTACAAGTGTTTTTACGGACACGTCGCCGGAAATAAACGCACAACTATCTCAGCCTTGCTTATTGGGAAATGGAAAGGCAACTCTATGCATTTCATTTTTCAATTAAATTATTTTTAGTTTCTCCAAAATTCGAATTCAAAGATTTGATAGAATTATTATCAAAACATAACAGTGAAACACTGACACAAAGAGAGTCGTATGCGTGTGTGCTTCAATTTCCCCAAGAGTAAGACTATGTGGTCGTGGTCGAGGTCGACACAACCAGATACAAATGACTAAATAATTCGTTACGATTTAAACCACAGTCTTTAGTATAGCTAGTCAATTCATGGTGCGAAAAACTCGTTCAATCTCTATACATTTTTGACTTTCAGTCTCGATGAAAGTAGGTTTTTTTAAGTAAGCGATATTTCCAGTCAGACGGTGGATCCATTATTGCCAACTCTAATTTGATTTTTTGGGGCTAAAACTGCTTTAAAAAGATTTAGCCGAATGTGGAAAAGATTTAGCCAATTGTTAAAATCGGCTAAATCTTTTCCACTTTCGGCTAACAATAAAAATGTTATCAACTCATTTAAGCCTAATTTTCAAATAAACTATATACTAAGACCCCAGAACAAATTATTAGTAAAAAGTGTACATTAAACTTACCAGATTTGTGGTGGATTTGAAGAAAAAGATGTTTTAGTATCTGACTCCAAAAATATTCTCAAAGCAAAAGTTTCGATTAAAATTCGGTTTATCGATCTTAAGTAAAAGAAATTTTGAAAAAATATTTTTCCTATGGAATCTGATTTGCTTTAACTTAGCCTGACCTTCGTTTCTTCCTGAAATTTTTCGTTTTTTTTTAGAAAAAGGTGACTTTTAAAGGGAAAGTGAGTGAATTGGCTCTAAAGTGGGTGACCGATTTATAATGTACGTATAATGTTAAACTTGACACTTACTTTGATTTTTTTCGGCTAAACCTTCTTCAAAAGATGGCTAAAATCGGCTAAATTTTTTCCACTTTCGGCTAACTTTATAGCTAAAAATATTGAATATATATGTTTTGAGTTAGCTATAAAATAAAATTAAATCGGCTAAGTATTTTCTTTTTTTAAATGGCCAGATTTTCGGCTATTTGCAATCGCAGATTTTTATCGGCTAAATAGGAGAAAAAAAACGGCTAGATCTAACCGAAAAATGGCTGATTTGGCATCCTTGGGTGGATCCCTATTCATTCATTCCCTAAAGATAACTCTAGCACTACTGGGTTTTATTTAGTGCAGAACGAGAATAACTAAGCACCGGTGTTCTTACCGCACTACAAATAGATGTTATGTTTCCATCTTCCTATTTTGTTATCACAGTTTAGATATTTTATAAGTTTAGATTAATTTGGCAAAGGTGATCAGAAAATGAGACACCCAGTCTAGCTCGAACTCTATGTACTCTGGTACTAGGTATTTATTTACTAAGTTTAACTTTATATGGTGCAAGGCCACAACCGTGGGTGACCTAAAGGAAGAATCGAACTCATTTATTTTACACTTATTGTGAGACTAGCTTTAGCTTAACTACTGCTCTACGGCGTTATTTACTAAGATAAGATTAATTTAGCACATGGTTTACCTGGTGCAGGGTCTGGGTGTGATAATGTGATTTTGTGCCTCGTAACGCAGAATTCTGACCCAAAAGGACAGTAACCTTTGATTTAGATCTCTGCACTTCCTTATCACTCTTTAGTGCTGATCATTTGTTCCGTCCTATGAGGATTAGCGGCGTTTACTGCGTTATCATGCTTTTTCACACACCCCTGTCCGGTAGTTGGACACCAACCGAAGATCGAACTCACGACAACACTAATAAATTAGTCTGCGTAGATAAAGTTACTAACCATCACTATACGGTAGACACACTGGTTGGGCACCCAATGAGGATCAAACTCACGACACTAGCGAATTGGTTTAGATTGCTAACTTGTTTATTTACTACTTGTTGCAAACACACGCACGCGTACGGAGGCACACACACACAGGACTTGACGTGGACGTGAATCTTTCTTTGCTTTCTTTCGACCACAGACAAATGACTAACATGCGGTTCGCTCCAAAGGGTTTGATGTCTCGTGTCATGTGTTCGTGTTGGTTAGATTTGTTAACGCTAACTGAAACTATAAAACTATTCTTTCGCCGTCACTACAATAAGTCTAGTAGTACTTATAAAATCATCTGATATGGTATATGAGTACATTTTTTCGAACAGCTGAAAGTGGAGAAAAGAGATTGTGCCGTACCAAATCGCTATGGTAAACCCAAACTCTTCTTCTTGTTGAATTCGATAATATCACTGGACGCTCCAAAATGTATAGCCCTGTGTCTGACTATAAAAAGTTTAATAAATGTTCATGATTATATACAAGTTTAGTAACAATTGTTATTATCAAGTGAGAGAGGAAATTGTAGAGGCGAAAATCTCATAATATACGATGTCATTGTCCGGTACAAAAAAAAGTCATAATTTTGCCTACTCAAAAAAGTCAGGAAATTTTTTTTTTAAATAAAATAAGTAATATTTTATTTTATTTATAATAGTATTTTATTTTTTTTCGTACTGCACATTATGACTTTTTTTTCCATGATTTTTTTCCCTATGACTTTTTTTCCGGTGACCGAAGAAAGACGGATAGCGAGATAGTCTAGCAGTCAGACCATTACCAATGAGTTCGATCCTCACCGGGTGCCAAACACCTGTGACTTTGTACCAAAACTAAGCTAAGCTTAAATAACTATTAAGACATCACCTTCTAAGTAAAAAATTTAAAACTAATTAAATCTTTTTCCTAGTTGTCAGTCTTCTTGTCAGTGATGGAAATGGGTTCTGGGAACTATGTATACGGTAAGGTTCGGTTTTGGGTATACGGTGATGTCTCCATTAGTAGACATTGAACATAAAAAAAACTTGGAAATTGAGTTGTGGGTATACGCCGTACCCCACCCCCTTTCCATCCCTGGTCCTAGTACTTTTTGAATGCCTGTTAAGGCAAATATGTTTATTTGTGAAACAGCCAAGATAACTTGAAGAAGGCTTTTATTGATAAATCTCTCTTTTCATTGATATACTCATTCATTGATAACTGCGTATATTTTTAGCATTTTAGAGATAAGATGTGTAAAAAATGAACGACTGTAAATTCAACTTGAGAGATCTTATTTTTTTAGATGTCGACTTTCTTTCTTTAAAATATTACAAGATTTTAGTATTTATTCCGTGCTTTTTTATTTATTTAATTCAATTTAATTTTATTTAGAATCCTATAAAATGTGTTATCAACTTTTATTTTTACTAATGAAAAGTATTTTTCATCTTTTATTTGTTGTCTCTGATCACGAAAAGAGACTAGTGTAAAAAAAAAATAGAAAACAAATTAACTGCCTCTGGAAAATGAGTGCATTCACAAAAATTAAATTTTTTTAAAAAACGAATGACAGTGAAATTTTCAAATGATTGAATGAAATAAATATTACTTTTTCTCTTCAACTGTTTGAAATCACTTGCATTTGCAAAAATACAATAATGAAATCTTTTAAGGACATTTCATCATGATTACGAAATATCCGTGCGTATGAAAGGGGGAAAAGACATGCATTGTGTGCGCGCATGCGGGTGCGGGTGTGTGCGCGTGTGTGGGTGGATGGGTGCGTGTGTGCGTGTTTTCGTACTGAATGTTTGTTTCACCCTTAAAAAAGCCTTAGAAGTTTTTAAATATAAAATTAAAGAATAACCCGAGGTTAGGGTTGTTTAACTTCAAAAATTACTTACTACAGCTATATAGTAAACAATAGGCAGGAAAATAAAGCTCTACTTATCGATCTTTCTTTCAAAGTAATTTTCCATCATTCATTGAAAATTTCTAAAAAAAAAAATATTTTCATGAGGCCGGTTTTATTGTAAGGTCTTTTAAGTAAAGCATCAGTATTTGTTTTATGAGGTAAATTATACTCGCAATATGAGGCCAAATAAAAATACCTGTTAATTTTTCTACAATTTTTCTGACTTCCTTTTTTTTTGGTCTAATGATTAGAAAAACGGAAGAGAAAAACCACAAAAAATGTAAAACGAACAGAATTGAAGACCTTAGTAACCACTGTGTATGCTTTGACCTTTCTTTCTGTAAATCAACCAATCAGGTGGCAGCATTTATGTCCTAAACTCCACCTTCCAAATGTCAGCCGGGTTGAGAGTATATAAAGCCTACAGCTGCACAGTGTAGTTGGCACATCACATCACATCGCCAAACGAACCGGTTCGGCCTTCTTGCTTCAGTAGTAGTAGTTTTTCCCCACAACTGTTCATAGATGTTAAATTTGCAGGTCGTCTATTCCCAGCGAACAACACACACCTTTTCAATCTTCCATGGGTCATTCTCTTTTCTATCTCGAGTTAGGCGATTAAGTCCTAATTACGTGTCCAGTTAACACTGATCCTTATTCCCTTAAAGTCCAAAAAAGAACTAGGGACCACGGGGATTCAGTAAAACTATAGTTTGTTATATTTATTTATTAAATTAATCCCGTCTTTATTCTACTACTCACCATCGTCTTCGCTGCCGATCAGCTGTTTGAGAGCTTCTTTGTTGAATTGAACTAACCCTGAACATTTTCATTCCTTAAAATTGAATATATTTATTTAAAACATTTCCTACATCCACGACGCATAAATATTATTTACCTTGACCGATAGAGAAAAACGAATAATAATGAACAAACCACTTGAACTGTATTCTTTGAAGAAAGAACCCTTGGTAGCCCCAACCAAACGGGCCCAGGCACTTCAGGAGAAGCTGGTTCACAAGGCAGGACAAATCCTTGGAACTAACAAAAGCAAGAAAGAAAAAGCAATAGTTTCGTCTATAATAGAATCCGATTTCGAACGTGATAAATTCGGTAATCATGTCGGTAAGTGTCTTGTCTTTTTTTATGAAGAAACCTTTTTTTTTAACTCTTTCTTTCGTCGTCATTTTTTTAATTTTGTTATTTAATTCATAACCTCTCTCGCTAACGATGGCTGGGATTTAATAATCCTTTTAACTATTATTAATTGAATTTTTTAAAATGTGTCTGTATTGTCAGTTTTTGTGAATCGTTATTCTATTCACATGACTGATCGGGTGATCGACCTTTTACGTCCTGTTGTACTAAGTCATCTTCCGTTTCTCTTGTCAAACCGTTTTAAATGTGTTGCATTACATATTTCATAAGTTTAGATTTTACCAAATATTGGCAATACGACAATCCATTTTTCCTTCTTTGAATGAACTTGATCAATTTTCTTTGTTGCTTCTTCAAAATAGTCCCTCAATCAATCACACATTTAGCTCGTATGCCGGTCTTAATTTTAAAGATAAATTTGCTTTAAAACAATCGATCTGCTTATTGTCTAATAATAGTTCATGTACTTCTTGCTAATTATCTTATGACTGATTTTTATGTGAAAAAGGAGATAAAAATCTGAAAGTACATTCCAATCTCTATAACTTTTATTTTCAATCTTCTTCGTCACTACGGATAATTAATTTCTTCACTCACTCATTTACTGCTCTGCTTTGTCTTTCAATCCAGTAGTTCACATCGCGAAAGTACACGGGTAAAAAAAAAAAAATGTACCTATAATTTCGTTTTGTCTATGTATTATCTTGATGACAATAATAAATGCCAGGCAGATTTGTTTCAATATGATTTTTTAAAAATATTAAAAGATATTGTTTTTTTTTTTTTTTTTTTT
>VCCN01001001.1:2779185-2790871 GCA_006491835.1 Architeuthis dux | reverse complement strand
TTATTTGTATAATATCCTTCACTCTAGTCCTCCCTCTGGTCTCGTAAATTCTTTCCCAACATTGTGACATCCTTAGGACATCATATTACGTGTGCATGCTCATATTCATTAACTAATCTTTTATATGAACCCAAACGTTTTCTGTGTCGTATGTAAAATATATTCAAAATATACTTAGAATTAAAAAAAAAAGGTTAATACTTTTGTTTTTGGAAAACTGATAATATATTATTTAAAGCATTAATCATATTTGCAGGTTTATATAAAAGCATAACTCGTATTGCTACTTTTTAAATGGTAGCTGCATTGCGTACAGAAATCTGCGTTCCTTAACGTCTAATTCTGTCTTTCGTGTGAAATCAGACAAAGGCCTGAATTTATGGAGCGCCGTCGAGGAGCGAAACCACTTACCAGTGATTTATAAGACTAACACACTTTCCACAATGCTACGAATGGGTGTTTCGTTTCTCACATATGTACTTCTGGCTTGCTGGTGGTTCAGGTAGCTGTGTGTTTCCCACCAGCAATTGTGGCCGGTGTTCGAGCCAGGGTAAAAACTAGGACTCAAGGCAATCATGCAGGCCTCCACATTTGGGAGATTAGTGAAAGAAACACAATATTCACCCTAAAATTTGACCCCGCAGCAGATAAAGCTAAACTTAGCAATTATTTATATCTATGTATTTGTACACTCGAGTATCATGCAAGAATATATTGAAAGCAGAATATATTGTGTGTTAATTAGTGTTGCCACTCACCTGACAATATAAAAACCCAGATCGTCCGCCAGAAAAAAACCCCCAGAGGAGCTAAAAAAAAGAAAGAAAAACTAGATCGTAGAAGAACTACCAAGTAAATAATTTAAGCGTGTATAATGCGATGAAAAATAAACTAATCATTAATTTAATACTTACATTTCAATATATGCAGTACTACTTCAATTCTGTGTACCGCTTTGGAATCTTGCTTACGTCACAGAAACGTGCTACTACTAACGTCGAAAGTAAGCACATGAATTATCTCCCTGTCGTTATATATTTCTTTCTTTTATTTTAATTGTTATGAATTTATTTATTTTTATTTTTAAAAATTCACGAGTAAAAACTTTATATTTTTCACGTTTCCTCCGTGCATAGAAACATTACATCAAAATAGTTGCTTTCTGGCATATTCAATTTAACTAACCTCTATATTTTGATAGGACAATTATTTTCATTTGACATTTTATTTTAAAACAAACACATTACATTTCTATTGATGTCCGGTGTGCACAAAAACATTATTTTGAATAAATTTATATTAAAGAGTTGCTTCCCTTACATCTGACGTACGTGGCGGATAAAAAGTATGACCACTCAGCACCCAGTAGTTAATGGGTTAAATACCTACATGAATCCCCCCTTAACGAAATACATCCATTAGGAACTCCCACTTAACAAACTCTCGCCGTAACATAACTATCAACAAAGTGAATACATATATACTTGAATATATTTTAAATACGTTTTTTCTGACAGCAGTTAATTGCGTCATTAAACCAGTTTCAGAATATATACTTTCATTTTTTGAAGTGACAATTAAGGAAATAAAAACCCAGAAACCTAGCATGGCATTGAAAACCCCAGATCTGAGTGGAAAAACCCAGATCTGGGTGGAAAGACCCAGCAGTGACAACCATTTGACTCTACTGCGTTTTTACTTACATGTCTACAGTAACAGATGATCCTGGACCCATATCTAAAATTCATGTTAGTTGTCCAAATACTTTTTATTTAGTCGGCACGATCTGACATAAGGTTACATTTGTTGAAAATAAAAGAAAAAAGATGTGTCCCTCGATAGATTGTTAAGCCTAGATACTTATAGACGTGTCCCTCGATAGAGACGTGTCTCCCGATATATTGTTACGCCTGGAGAATTAAAGACGTGTCCCTCGATAGATTGTTAAGCCTGGAGACTTAAAGACGTGTCCCTCGATAGATTGTTAAGCCTGGAGAATTAAAGACGTATCCCTCGATAGATTGTTAAGCCTGGAGACTTAAAGACGTGTCCCTCGATAGATTGTTAAGCCTGGAGACATAAAGACGTGTCCCTCGATAGATTGTTAAGCCTGGAGACTTAAAGACGTGTCTCTAGATAGATTGTTAAGCCTGGAGACTTATAGACGTGTCTCCCGATATATTGTTACGCCTGGAGAATTAAAGACGTGTCCCTCGATAGATTGTTAAGCCTGGTGACATAAAGACGTGTCACTTGATAGATGGTTAAGCCTGGGGACCTAAAGACGTGTCCCTCGATAGATTGTTAAGCCTGGAGACTTAAAGACGTGTCCTTCGATAGATTGTTAAGCCCAGAGACTTAAGGACCTGTCACTTGATAGATAATTAAGTCTGGAGACTTAAAGACGTGTCGCTCGACAGATTGTTAAGCCTGGAAACTTAAAGATGTGTCCCTCGATAGATTGCTAAGCCTGGAGACTTAAAGACGTGTCCCTCTATAGATCGTTACGCCTGGAGACTTAAAGACGTATCCCCCCGATAGATTGTTAAGCCTGGAGACTTAAAGAGGTGTCCCTCGATAGATGGTTAAGCCTGGAGACTTAAAGACGTGTCCCTCGATAGATTGCTAAACCTGGAGACTTAAAGATGTGTCCCTCGATAGATCGTTACGCCTGGAGACTTAAAGACGTATCCCTCGATAGATTGTTAAGCCTGGAGACTTAAAGAGGTGTCCCTCGATAGATTGTTAAGCCTGGAGACCTAAATGGTCGTACGGTGGAGCAAAACATCACTCAGACCGAAATATCGGCCTTACGGGTTCTAAGGGAGATCCTGTTTTTATTCGCGGTCTTCTACTAGTAGGCAATAATATATATAAAAATGTTGGGGTCCACCACCCAACCCGTTATATCGCGAATCGCGCAATAACGAACAGCATTATATCGGTGGAGGGGGACGCCTGTATACCGCCCACCCCCCATCTTTGCAAAAGTGGCAGCGGACGCCGTTGTTAATATTACGAGTGTTCAGCTGACTGTTAACCACAAATGGTATACATGGTGTACACAGTTTTCGGTCACTGGCTTGGGATTGTCAGTTTCCGGAATTTTCTGACATTTTGCTCGTTTTTGTTATACATGTTCCAGTTTGGTATGAACGTGAGATGATGCACGTAGAAAGTAATTACACAAAGCCCCCCCCCCTTCATTACTGATTCAAAAGGTCGGAAGTCAAAAACGTTCGTAACTTAGAATAATGAATGCAGCAATCACAAAATCCCTAAATGGTCACTGTTGAATCATATTTTTTCTAGATATTTCTTTTTCACAACGATGTAAATGTTTTAACTTTATTTTGACAGCTGTCATATCTATGTGCACTTATTAAAAATTGTCAAAATTGGCGCATTTTTGTTTATTGATTCTTACATTGAAGAAAAGAAAAGAACAAAATAAACAACATTTCTGGGGAAAAGAAAAGAAGGAAAAAAGCAACATTTCTGGTATGTGATGCTTTTTTATTTGTAGAAAGGTCAAATGCAGCTCTAACGCAAAAATATACGTGTGAAGTATATGGAGAAGGTATTGCGAATGATAGAACGAGTCAAAAGTGGTTTGCGGAATTTCGTGCTGAAGATTTCTCACTGAACAATGCTCCACGGTCGGGTAAACCAGTTAAGGTTGATAGCGATACAGTATAACAGTACTATAGGCCAGTGTTTACCCAAAGAAGCTGTGTATATGGTGGGTTGGTCGTCTACTACTAGACAAGTACCGCTCCCAATTAAACTAAGTGAAGGCGGCAAACGTTAAGAAAAGGGGATTGTTACAGTGTGACTGGGAAGTTTTCACTCATTTGCTGTATTCACCAGATATTGTACCTTCGGATGATCATTAATTCCGGTCTTTTCAGAATTGTCTTAATGAAAAAAATCATTTCATAGGAAGACAGTTATGTTCAATAAAGTTAATGTTGAAAACCTTTTTTTCAAAAATGTCCTTTGAGTTTTAGTTAATAAACCGAACGAACTTTTTTGCCAACCCAAGTAAAAAAAATAAATAATATTTAACAAAATATCGCCACGTCTTCGTATAAGATTTAATAAAATAACAGTATGATAGTTATTTAAGATTAAAGATTTAAGCCCTACGCGCATCCACGCATACAGACTGAACATACTAACTATACTTTAGATATGCGATCATTACAATGTGAAGTGTAGAACGAATAGTTTATTGAATGATGCAACATCCTACTAGTATGACACTAAGCACTCCAGTTGAATACCGAAACATGTGTTTCCGCTGAGGCCAATGACGTGACATTAACATATCCGCTTGTAAGGGAAAGGTCAAAGGTAAATCTATAACTGTAAATCAATCTTTAATATTATCGATTAATACAATGTATTGCCATTCAGATGATTTGTTCGATGTGTTTTGTTTTTTTTTGCTTTTGTTTTTTTCTTCTTCTCGTTCAAACTGTTTATTGATAGCCTCTCTTTAAAACTCTATTTTTAAACAAAA
Source organism: Architeuthis dux (assembly GCA_006491835.1). Taxonomy (NCBI): domain Eukaryota; kingdom Metazoa; phylum Mollusca; class Cephalopoda; order Oegopsida; family Architeuthidae; genus Architeuthis; species Architeuthis dux. Next base: position 2,786,346 of record VCCN01001001.1, on the reverse strand, counting down.
TTCTGCGAAGATCAAGACATTAATCTCTTAGAAATGTTCAACAGACGCCAGAAGAAATGCTGGCTCGTGCTTTAAGCTAGAAACCTAATTCGCAAAACAGGTTCAAGCTCAATAAGGTCACTCCTGAACTAAAGCAAGAGAACAAAGAGAGAAAGGCCTGATTGGTCGTGTAGATCAGTTGAGGTTGGTAGCGATCAAAACAAGACATTAATTGAGAATAATCAACATTATACGACGTGGAAGATAGCCAACATATCAAAACATCAACATGTCAAAATATCGAGATCTAGCACTGAAAATCACCCCCCCAGGTTAGTCACTTTTATGTGTGACTTCCACATAAGTCACACGAAAAGAAACCACTGGATCGTTTTTTAAATGTTCAGTTTTTGAGACACTTTGTGACATGCAATGAAAAGTAGATGTTTTACAACAATGTGGAACGCAAGAGATCCTGGGGCAAGCGAAATGAACCACCACTAACAGTACTAAGGGCCAGTGTTCATTCAGAGAAGGTATTTCTGTGTATATGGTGAGATTTGAAGAGAGTCCTCTACAGTTAGCTCCCGCTGGAGAACCAAACGATTGATTCGCACAAGTACCGCTCCCAATTAAACTAAGTGAATGCGGCAATCGTCGAGAAGCGCTCGTCGGGAATTATTTAAGAAAAAGGAAATAATATTCCATCAGGATAACGCTAGATCGCATGTTTCTTTGGTGACCTGGACAAAATTGTTACAACTTGGCTGGAAAGTTTTGACATAATGAAAAAAATTACTCCCTAGGAAGACTGAAAAAGGCACCCATAGCAGTTGTTTGGCGAGAAAGATGAAAAGTTCTGTGAGGATGGAATTATGAAGTTGGCTGAAAGATGGAAGAAGATAGTGGTACAAAATGGTAAATATTTTGTTCAATAAAGTTAATGTTGAACACTTTAAAAAAAAATGTTTTTTAAGTTTTAATTGATAAACCGAACGAATTCTTTTACCAACCCAATACAAGTAAAAAAAATAATAATATTTAACAAAATATCGCCACGTCTTCGTATAATATTGAATAACAAAACATAAATAATAATAAAAAAAGTATTCAGCATTTTACGAAGAAGACTTCAAGTACACAGTCCGAAGTCTATGGATTGTGAAATTAATTTTTGATGGAGGTATATACATATATGTATATCGTTAGAAAGAGAATTTTATCAGCTTTCAAAATGCTGAATACTTAGCTGCACGTCTTGGGCTGTAACTTTGTAACTGATAAAATTATCTTTCTAACGATATATATATATATATATATATCGCCTTCATGAATAAAATCCACAAATACATAGACATTGGCCTATAAAGTATAATTGACATTTCCTTGTAAAATACTGAAATACTTATAGATTAATTACTTGGTGTGTGCTGGCTGCCATTTTGTTTCATGCAAATGAGGTAGTTATTCACAACTTTTTGGGGAACATCTTTTTTCTAAAAGAGGGCATCCTATGGAACATTTTGGTACCCTAAATGTAGGATCATGGGGTGGGGTGCACGATAGGTCCTGCTGGCCCACGGACTAAAGCACTCCAGTTGAATATCGAAACAAAATATCGCCATGTCTTCGTATAAGATTCAATGAAAAAACAGTATGATAGTTACTGAGATTTAAGCCCTAAATGCATCTAGACTGAACATACTAATTATATTTCAGATATGGGATCATTTCCACGTGAATTGCTGAACGAATAGTTTATTGACTGATGCAACATCCTATTAGTATGACACAAAGCACTCCTGTTGAATAATGAAACATGTGTTTCTTCTGAGTCCAATGACGTGACATCAACATATCCGCTTGTAAGTGGGACGACAAAAGTAGAATGAAAATCAAACTATTACATTATCGATTATTACTATTGTTATTAAAATGTATTGCCCCCAGATCATTTGTTCAAAGGGTTTTTCGTTCAAACTGTTTATTGACAGCCTCTTTTTAAACTTTAAATTAAGTAAAATTCTGTAAAGATCAAAATAATGATCTCGTAGAATTCTCCAACCGACGCCAGGATCAATGTTGTCTCGTGATTTAAGCTAGAAGCCTAACTCGCAATAACAAGTTCCGACTCAATAAAGTCACTTCTGAACTGACCCTAGAAAACTGGGAGAGAAGGTGTAACGAAATGGACCCTGTGTTCGCGCGTTTGGCGTACGTGATCAAAAACCCAGACCGTATTACCGGTAACCATTAAAAGGGGCCCAGATTTGAAAATAGGAGGGAGCTGTGTTAAACTGCGTGCGTGACAAACTGGACAGATCGTATTACCGGTAGCCGTTAAAAGGGGCCCAGATTTGAAAATAGAAGGAGTTCAGATCTGAAGCCGTTAGTGACAGGTCGCACAAAGAGGCCCCCTGCCGGTCAGGAGTGAGGGAGGAGAGAGTCGGTTAGAAGCAATTGGCTCTTTCACCCGGATGGGTGGAAGAAGGAGGAACAACCCTTGATTTTCTTAGTAGTAACTCAGAAAAGTGACCAACTCATTTAGAAAACTAAATGAAACAGAATTCCGTAGCTCGAAGTGACCCGCGAACAACAGATTTCCAATTGAAGATCCTTGAATTTTATCGTCTTTTCTCTCCACCCTCGTGGGAGAGCCATTTCTCCGAAATTAATTTCCCTCCACAGAAAGTTCAGTTCCCGTCAACAGACCCAGAACGAGACGTCATCATCATCTCTCTCTCTCTCTCTCTCCATCTCTCTCTCTCTCTCTCTCTCTCTCTCTCTATCTCTCTCTGCGTGAAGAAGAAGTACAACCGGCGTTATACTACAAAGGGTCCGCTTGGTGGCTGAGATAGTTGCGTATTTTCCGCCGGTGTCAGCAGCCAGTGTTCGAGATTAGCTAGACAGAATTTCGAATGCTGATTTTTAAGGCAAGCAGGCCCTCCACATTTGAAAGATTGGTTCAACACATTATTCCTAACACCATTTTACTCCAACTGGCCTTGTATTGTATCAAGCCAAGTTCAGCAAGTATCGAGTACAGATAGTGATGACCTTGAACTATATACTACCAGAAACTACTTTAGTCTAGATTTGTTGCCGCTATCTTTCAAACTCCTGCCTTAGATATATGAGCTTTCATTGAGTAGACCTGTTGCTCTAGCCGGTAATGAAATAGTTTAGTTACTGATTGATAATGTTTATCAAAGAGATATATTGTTTTTTAATAACAATGTTATCAGTTCTTTCTGTTACATTGCTCGAAGCCCATTGTTGCTGATATCAAGTCTGAACAAAAGAAATACCTATATTTACTCGCTAAAATCTATCCTATATGAGCCTCTTGCCATGTTACGCCGCTATAATCAGTATGTGAATTAAAACTATCAAACAATATAAAAACCAACAAAGTCAGACCATAGATGTGCTATTTAAACACAAGTTTAGTTAAATGTTAAAAAGATAAACATCGTGATATGAAATATGTTAAAAAACCACCGCGATATGAACTATGTTTTTAAAAAATAAACACCGAGATATGAGATATGTTAAAAAAATGAACGCAACTTTACGTCACAGTTTGATTTCGAGAATTGATTTTTAAAAAGAGAACAAACAAATATTCTTTTATTACGTCATTAAAAAGATACGTTCGATATGTTGATATGTAAACTTGTCAGTGACGACTATCGCTGCTAGAGAAGCGTAGAGCATCATCTAAAAAACAGTAATTTCTAAGCGTTTTGGAAACATGACATTCTTCCTAGTTTTAGCCCAAAAATAAAATAATTTGAGTCGAACCGTATCTGTAGGCACGACATGGAAGGCAATACAAACGTAAACAATAAAAAACAGAACTTAACAAAAAAGCAGAACTTAACAAATTAATAAACAAAAGAACGAGAAAAGAAAAACATGAAAAGGATAGTAGAGGCTACCGGAAAGTGTGTGTGTGTGTGGGGGGGGGTTAAAACACGCCCGAGCCGCAGATCATATCGGCAAGCAACAGATGCTTGCACTAAAGGATAAAAATGGCAAAATTATCAAAGGTTAGGACAAATTGTCATAAGTAACTGAAGAACACTATGAAAATGTGTACGCTTCAAAAATAGAAATACCACAAAAAATAGAAATACCACAAACTGATAAGCCGATAGATACTAGTGATATCCCAGTCATAACAAAAAACGAAGTAGTGTTTGCATTACGAAATGTGAAACTCGGAAAAGCTCCAGGCGAGGATGGCATAACGACAGACCTCCTAGAAGATGCAGGAGAGATCTTGCACAAAGGACTAGCGCAGATATTTATACATGCATAAGAGAAAGAAAAGTACCTAAAAACTTATGTCTATGAATAGCGATCCTACTCCACAAGAAAGGAGATAACCGCGACCTGGGCAACTACCTACCTATTATACTATTACCTAATATATATAAACTATACACAAAATACTCACAGACTAACAGGCACTCTAGATGAAAACCAACCACGTGAGCATGCAGGCTTCAGAAGCGGCTACTCAACAATAGATCACCTACAATCAACTAATCAAAAAGTCATTAGAATACAACAAACCACCTTGTTTGGCCGTTGTAGATTATGAGGAAGCGTTTGACTTGATAGAACACACGGTATTCTTCAACTCAATGCAAGAACAAGGGATGAACGAAAATTACATACAAATCATTCAAAACATATACGAAAATGGCACTGCAATAGCTAGACTATATAAAGATAGAAACAAGATAAAAATAGCAAAAGGAGTAAGGTAAGGGGATACGATATCATCAAAACTATTTACAGCGAGTCTTGAAAGCATCTTTCGGAAAACTGATTGGGAGGGAATGGAAATAAGCATAGACGGAGAATACATAAATCACTTGAGATTCGCCGATGACGTTTCCATGACGTCAGAAGCATCCGAAGAATTACAAAACATGTTGACTGATCTAAATAGAGAAAATAAAAAGGCTTAAGGACAAAAGTAATGTTCGACGATAAAGACCCCCAAAAGACCATAAGGATAGAGGGAGGGTCTCTAGAAGAGGTTGACGAATACATCTATCTAGGACAGGTAATAAAGTTAGAGAAAGACCATGAAAGCGAAATAAATGAATTACAAAACATGTTGACTGATCTAAATAGAGAAAGTAAAAAAGCTTAAAGACAAAAGTAATGTTCAACGATAAAGTCCCCCCAAAAGACCATAAAGATAGAGGGGGGGTTCTACAAGAGGTTGACGAATACATCTATCTAGGATAGGTAATAAAGTTAGAGAAAGACCATGAAAGCGAAATAAAATGACGCATAACGATAGGTTGGAAAGCATACAGCATGAATATAGACATTTTGAAGAGCACCTTGCCAATGTGCTTAAAGCGTAAAGTATACAACGGTTGCATAATACCAGCTATGACTTACGGATGCGAAACATGGAAATTAACAAAACGAACCGAGAACCAATACAAATAATTAAGAAACAAAAATGGAGATGGGCTGGTCACTTAGCAAGAAGTGATGACAATAGGATGGAGCAAAAAACTAACCGATTGGTGTCCATGGGACAGTAAACGCAGTAGGGAAAGACCAGATACAAGATGGAGGGATGAGATGAAATGAAAATGAAAGGTTTGCTGGTAGGACGTGGCAGAGATTAGCACAATCGAAGGAGATGGGAAAGGCCTTTCTCCAGCAGTGGACATATAACGGCTGCTGCTGCTGATGATGCTGATTATCGTATTTATTTATTAATGTTTTACAGTGAGCAAATAAATATATATGAATAAAAGTTTATTACAATAAAGTACAGTTGCGACAACTACAACAGAAAATATTTAACCTTCAGATATTCCTGAAAAATCTGACTTTACAACGGGGAATTTTCTTATTTTGTGTTTTTATTCTGCTTAATTTATTCATTTTCCCCATTTTTTGGCGCCCTGGGTGATGCCCGTGTTGCTGGTACCATGGGCCGGCCCCGTAAGTAGTGCGCAAAACTAGCATTCCAAGGGAAATTATGAATCACCGACACTCATATATGCTGAGTTGGGGGTGATCAATTAAAACGTTGGGCGGTGATCACTAAAAAATGTCTGAATTTTCAAAGAACAAGCGAGCACAAACTAGTGACCAATTTAGCATAAGTTTTCATTGAAAATTGACCCCCCCCCCACTAAAACCCTATTTGGGAAGGGAATTTTCAAAAAGCAAAAAAACGCATTTTCCCTACTCATTGAGGGGAGTGTGTGTACAACATTTCAAGTTTCTACTATGAACAGTCCAGATATATAGATAGATCAAATTGACCACCACCCCCTTTATATAAAATACGATACATATAAATGAGTGAACACATGAATAACCAAAACCTTTGGTAGCGGTGATTATCAATTAGATTGTAGATTGAGGCTAACTGTAATGGAAGTAAAGCGAGTCTCCCAAAAGGTTGTGAGGGAAGAGAACTCTCACACACACAACTGGAAATGTGAATCGGGTTCAACTAGGCAGGAAACATTCAGGAACTGACGATTATTTGTCGTCAGTAAACATACGTGTTACGACATCACTGAGAAGTGACCAATCAAATCAAAGGATGTTTTACTTTTTATCTCATTGGTTACTCTTAACCGGACAAATCATTTATTCACAAAACACACACACACACACACGCACGCACGCGCGCACGCACACACATTGGGCTGCCTTCTAGATTCCATACTTACAGAATGCTCCACTAATACCTATGAACAATACTTTTTTTTTATCAATGATAATTCATATATAAAAAATGTTTTTGTTTCTTGAGATTGCAGGGGCCATTATGGATTTTGAACAGGGGTGGGCGGATCTAAATTAGCTTACTAGTTTGGCAACTCTTCCATATAGCAATGTTAGTTCACTTTTTTAATCTCCTTCATCAATTCCAAACAAGATCTTAGAAAGATAGAAACAAAAAACTTTAATTCTATTTAAAAAAACATTTTCAAGAAATGTAGCATTCTCAACTACAAAACGTGACTAAATGCATGCCTTGTTATGTTGATTGCTAAAAATTGGTTCTTCTTGCGTAATACTCCTGTTCTTAACACTCAAACCCAAGCGATTAAAAGTAAAATGGCCGTTTGTTCGAATCTAATAATACCTGTCATAAGTATTTGAACAAACAGCCATTTTACT
>VCCN01001001.1:2742293-2753098 GCA_006491835.1 Architeuthis dux | reverse complement strand
GTGTCATTACAATTATCATATTCTGTCGATTGGATATAAAATATTGGATATATATATATGTAAAGTATAATCTTTTTGAGCAGGGGGTTCCAACATTTGTTTTACTGAATCTGTCTAATTAGACAATGGATATAATATTTTTTTGTTTTTTTCTTTTTAAGGTTAATTTATGATTGGGATTATTTGGGTGTTTTATTTATAAATTTTCTTTATCTAGATATTTTTTTAATGTTTTAATCGGGTTTGACCTGAGCAGGGGGGGTCAGGATCTCCTGGACACCCCGCTGGATCCGCGCCTGGTATTCATAATAATAAGTACAATGTACAAACATGTGTATGAATCCAGATAGATAGAGATAGATATATAGATAGGTATGGGTCGAGTGAGAAAGAGACTCGCTTATTTGATACACGCATGGGTATATTTGAAATTCATAAATTTATATACGTATGATTATATACATACATATTCATTTTTACTATATACACTTATGCGTATGTGTAGCAAAACACATATATATGCAAGTTTGTATGTGTTTGTGTTGTTTATATGTATACCAGTATGCCAGATATATTAGCTCTAACGCAGTCGTCGTAGAATGTTTAACACATGGATCTCAGAACAGCACGTATATCTGATGACCGGAATAAAAGTCCCACAAAGAAAGGTCACGGAACATAAGTCACAATGTGGCGTTATCCTAAGCTACTTAAAAAGGTTTCTGGGTAGGATGAAAGTAATAGGAATTTTCTTTATATATAAAATAAGTATTATTTTAATTCATTTAGTAATTATTATGTCTTTGCTGTTCTTTGTTGTTTTGTTTGTTTTCTGTGTTTAGCTGAGTTGGTTTAACGCGTTTGGTTAGAACCGTATTTAGCTGTGTTTACAAAAAGAAGAGAGAGGAACAAAGACGCGTGTGTTCAGGTCGATAGTCGGTGGTCAAAGAGACTCTTCCCGGCTCCCACTTGCGGTACCGGAAACGAGGCTCCTTATTGGGGCTGTTGTGGCATCGCATCTGAACACATAATCGGTGTCGGGATCAGGCTTATTACGTCGGCTCTCGACCTGATGTTGTGGATGAAAATGGTTTTCCACCGCTTTGACGAGTCTGTCGAAATGTGTCTCGTTCTCTTGTGGTAGAAGTTGCATGGTTGGTAATGATTCTACCAAGTCATTTAAATCACCCCCACCGAACATTAGAAGCAGGGCCTTCTGCCTGATATCGTCGCTGATCATCTGTGCTGTGAATAGTTTTTTTAACCTGTTAACCCATTGCAATCGAAAACTGGGAAATGTGCGTGATGCATTTGTTCACACGTTGTTCGTTGTTATGGCCTTTTGTTTGTTCGTTGTATTTTTCTTCCTCGTCGCCAGTATTACGTTTTTGTGTTCTTTGTTGTTTGGTTGTTTGTTATTTTCCGTTGTTAGATGTGTTGGTTAAACGCGTTTGGTTAGAACCGTATTTAGCTGTGTTTAGAAAAAGAAGAGAGAGGAACAAAGACGCGTGCGTTCAGGGCGATAGCCGGGACAAAGAGACTCTTCTCAGCTCCCACTCTTTATGGGGTATGTTGGGGAGCTCTGCCTCGGTATGTCTATTGATATTAAGCATACTTATATACATACATATATAAACATTACAGTAATAACGTAATTAATATTTTTAATAAAACAAGTAATATTTGAATTTAATTTATACTATCTATCTCGATTCATACACATGTTTGTACATTGTACTTATTGTTATGAATACCAGGCGCGGATCCAGAGGGGGTCCAGGTAATCCTGACCCCCCCCCCTCTGCTCAGGCCAAACATGTTTTAAATATCTAGGTAAAGAAAAGTTATAAATAAAAACACCCAAATAATCCCAGGTAATCATAAATTAACCTTAAAAATAAAAACATATATTACAGATTCAGATTCAGTAAAAACAAGTTTTGGAACCCCGTGTTCAAAAATCCTGGATCGGCCCCATAACAATCATATCCAAGCATGTCACTTGCCTCACAGGCACTGTTGTCAATTTAACGCGTTTCGAGCTAGATTTAGCGCGTTTCTTGTTTTGGCAGTGCAAAAGCGTTAAATTAGCGCGTTTTCGCCTAAAACATTTTGGCCATTTTCTGGCTATTTTTAGCGTCTTTTTAGCGCTTTTCGGCAGTCAAACTAACGCGAAAATATTTTTTGAGTTGGCAACACTGCTCACAGGTGTGAAGGTAGGTCGTAAGATATTTAACCTGAAAAACAAAAAATAAATATTATATCCATTGTCTAATTAGACAGATTCAGTAAAACAAATTTTGGAACCCCCTGCTCAAAATCCTGGATCCACCCCATAACACTCGTATCCAAGCATGTCACTTACCTCACAGGGTCGTTACAAGTGTGAAAGTAAGTCGTAAGATATTTGATTTTTGTCTATTTCAAGGGATTCGTGGCAAATTGATAATCAGGGGTAACCCGTTCAGTGTTAAATGCTTTAAAGCCTCGTAATGGGTCATCTGACTCACAAGACAATAAAGGCAAAAAATCATGCATCAACTAGTTATGTTTAAACGGAAATTAATTTATACTACAACAGGGCAGTAGGGCCCTTCAAGTATCATAGGTTCTCTTACAATAGGGGTATATATTCTTACTATAAAGGGGTAAAATAGCGTGTAATCTTTTAACAAATCTTTCAGACTCCCTTCTGGATCCGCGCATTATATTGGCTCCAATGACACCAAGCATGTCAGAGCGTCGAATTTTGTAACAAATAAAGCAGACGACAAAAATAGCTTATCTTTGTTCGTTTCTTTGTTAAGTTACAAAATTACAAATTTGCAAAATGTCTGGGTTAAGATTCTGAGTAATTTTTTATGAAAGTGTATTACTTTTTTTTCTACTATAAATTAAGTAAATACAAATATTACTTATTTTATTAAAAATATTATCCTATCACTATAAAATATTATCTTATTACTATAAATTATATAAATTGAAACATTAGTTATTTCATTGATTTCATAGAGATCCCGCTTGCGTATAGCATGGATTTGTCGTAAGTTTCTTATTTATTCTTCCAATATTTTTTTTTTCATCAGAACGTTGTTTCTCTATAGCATTTCTTCTATTCATAGAAAAAAGAAAGTAACGTTTATGAAAGTTTGAATCAGGTAAAGGCGTCAAAATGTGCAGGTTTTGAACGTTGGTCCGCCCTATGCACGTGCTAAAATGGTGGTAGATGAAGGTGTGGCTGCTTAGCTAAGTGCGGATTTTCTGTACATGGCCTCGACCCCAACGTTCAAAATCTGCGCATTTTGACGCCTCTACCTGGTTAAATAGTTTATTATTTGTTTAATTTGAATGAATAATGTTTTTTTTTGTGATGTATTTACCAACATATTATGCGAGTGTAGTCTAGTTAGTTATCTAATGTAACATTGTTTCACATGAAATATCCTTTTTGATGATAAGTAAATGTTGACGATCAAAATAATATCTAATTCAGAAGATTTACTAAGTAATTACATATTTTTTTCTAGATTCAATGTAAATAGAGATATAATTCGTTATTATTTGAAGTCTTTGAGCTCTTGTGGCGATGTTCACGGACTTTTGACAGCAAAATGATACGTGTCGATAAAAACGTTCGAAACTGTCATTTTGTGATGACTTTGGCTTCGAAGGAAGTCACGAAGTCAAATAATATATATAAAAGACAACCCACCCTTTTTTCTATGCAGAAACACAAGGTGATCAGTCAAGTTCTTCAGTTGCTTGATTTAGGAGACGTCAAAACAGATGCGACCAGCTTCGTTCACAAGTTGACACTTACTGGTGATTCTGCCTAAAAGCGCGGCAAATTCGGGACGCTGGGGTTGACCCCCAAGGTCAACTGTCTAGAAAGGGAGGGAGTGCTTCTAAAAATAGCACAAGTCAACGCCTGTTGTCCAGAGGCCATGACAATTTTTATTGTAATAATCTTTGTATTATTAGTAAGATGAAAGATTGTAGAAAATTTGCATATCAAAATTATTTGTGTAAACAATATACATAAACCCAGTGTTTGAAAAGTTGTTTATTTACATTGAGCAAACCAGTTTAACGTAATTTACCGTAATATAAATTAGATATGATTTTAATCGTCAACATTTACATTATTAAAATAGTTTGTATTACTATATGTGACTTAAATAATTTAAATAAATTAAAATATTAATTATTTTATCAAAAATATTTTCCTATGACTGTTTTTCCTACTCAGAAACCAAAGTTGTGATTTTTCTCAGGGTAACGCAATATTGTGACCATGACTTTTGTTTCTGTGACTTTTATTCCTAGTTTGTATATCTATTTTGCGTTCACACTAACGTCGGATGTTTCACTCTCAGATCATCAGATATGGTGTAAGCTGAAGCTACACAAATATATTGATAATAAAAGATAAAATCTTAAGATTAATTAAATCTCTTTCCAACACAGGTGAACATTTTGGCTGTTTTAAAAACTGAAGAAAATGTTTACACCCTACGATATTCTAACAAGGACCCACCACCGAAAGAAAATGCAGAGACATGAAGTGAATTTTCACTTCTTGACAAAAAAGTGGACTCTAAAGGTTACAGACTTGAAAGCCTGTGTAGCTGAGTCTCTGTTTCTTCTGTTGGGGTTAACAGTCTCTTTTTTTACCATATTGAAAGGGAAAGGTCCGACCTCATTTCTTTTATCTATACTTTTTTTATAACTTTCAAATTTACTCAGAGAAATTATTATAATGTAGTCCTTATGATGGCAATATCGGGGTATCGGTTTATTTGAGCTAAACAAATCAAGTCTATTTGCAATAGTTTCCTTTTCTTATTTGCGTCACCAAGCCATTTAATTAGGTCAACAAACCTAAATTACGTTTTGGTTAGTCTTTGATGACTCATTCACAGCTTGGTCGGCTTCAGTTAGGCAGCATCTAATTTGTATTTATCGTGAGCAGCTAAAAGTATAGGTACAATAGTATATGCAAAATTCCAATATGAGTTATTATTTCTTTTGATATCTAAACAATGTTATTATTATGTTGGCTGAGAATCAACATAATTTTGGGATTCACTAATTAGGATTCCAAGAACCAGAAGAGAAGAGGAAGTGAGTTAGTAAAATAAGAGACAGGGAAGTGAGTTAGTAAAATAAGAGACACTGGAAGCAATAAGTGGTTAAGTAGCAGGAGGAACAATTGAAAATTAGAGACCCTGAGATCAACAAGTGTTTGGAGTGGGCAATCTTCGAGAGAGTCCCACATCACATCAGTGGCGAAAGGATTTTCCACTAACAGTAATAAAAGAAGGAGACTTTCCCCATTCTAGGTAGCGTAGGAGAAGAAAAAAAAGAAAATACAGGGACTTGAAGTGAATTTTCTCTTCTTGACAAAACAGTGGACTCTAAAGGTTGCAGATTTGGAAGCCCGTGTAGCTGAGTCTCTGTTTCTTCTGTTGGTGTTAACAGTCTTCTTTTTACCATATTGAAAAGAAAAGGTCCCGACCTCATTTCTTTTATCTATACTTCTTTGTGTCTGTATTATTCAAGTTTCATACCCATCAAATCCTTTGCTTATCTCCGAAATACACGCGCATATAACATAAACGATTCACAATAAATTGTAAATCAGTAAGAAAATAAATTTTATTTAAGTAAATAATCTATACTAATATTTGAGCCCTTTGTTTGTTTGTCCATTCCTCTTTCACATTAAAACTACAAGTCCCATTGATCTAATATCTGGCATGGAGAATCTTTAAAAATCGACTTCTCACATAGACTAACCTTGGAGGTAATTTGAGATCACCAGAGGTCATTCTCTAGCCAATATTCGGTTCTAAACATCTGAAAAAATAATTTTTATACCAGCATTTATTCTTCTCACGAATGGCATACATATTTCTTACAATAAAATCAATCCTTAAACAAGTTTTGGTGTTTTTTGGCCATATATCGCTTTTTGGGCAATGAAACAGCTGATAGCAACAGTAAAGGTAACACGGTCTAAGTCCGTGGATGTTTTTGTTTCTCCCTCTTTTCTCAATGACAAAATTAACACTAAATCAGGTCACAGTGAAAGGAAGGTAGTGGAGGCGTGAAGCGTAAGGACACATGACTGTGTTTTACTGCTAAATCAGGTCATTTTAATGATAACATTGAAAGTAATCATTCTATCTTTATGAAGTATTGTAAACCATCATTATTAACTTTTACTACTATTTACCTCCATCTTAATTTTTGATTGGGTTTTTTAATCACAACTTAAGTAAGGCCATCAATCTACGACAGTGAGTAAACAGTGCAGATTGAAAGTAAAGATTTAGGTCTCTGTTTAAATAATATTTGTTCTATCTGTAAAAAACATACTTTTCAATGTATTGTCTAATTTGGAGTTATGCTTTGCCAGGCAACGCCGGGTATCCCTGCTAGTATTAATATAAATTAAATTTGATAAGTAACTACATTATTAAAATCAGTTAATTTAAATGTTTAATTATATTATTAATTTATTTAATTATCGATGGTCTTTATTTAAAATCCTGTAGTATACACAGGTTTTGGCGCCTGGTTGTAGCGTAATGTATAGATGATTACTACAGAGGAGTGAGTTCGATCCTTACTGGGTTCCCCATACTTGTGCCAAAACTAAGCTATGCGTAGTTCAGGGGTTCCAAACCTGTGGTAAATTTCACATACCCTTAAAAAACTCTGGATTTGAACATATTTTTAAAAAATTATAATTCAATAAATAATATTGTTATGTGTTATTATTATTGTTATTTAAACGTTAAAAAATAATATTAAAAACAGTATTTTGAACTTTCCCCTTTGTCGGTTGCTTTATTATGTTAGAAGTGTAAACCCAAATTACTGAACAAAACAGGGTGGGGGTAAATTTACTTTCGAAAAGTTGCCAGGGGTAAACGAGACAAAAAAGGTTGAGAACCTCTGGCTTAGTTAATAACTACGTACTATAAACAGGTTTTATAATTTTGGCCAAATCATCTAAAGTTGGGGTAACTTTGGATGATTTGGCCAAAATCTTTCTTACTCTTTGTATTTATTAATTTTGTTAGAACGAAATGACCCAACTGAATGTTTTCACTTTCTCATTGCCGACTGATAAAACTATTTCCCCCCAATACTTTTGGGAAACGCATGAAAACTCCAACACGTACTCATACGACACCAATGAGTCTGGCAGAATTAATTAGTAAATGGATAAGCAGCATCTTAACTTCATATTTTTCAGAGAAATATGAAACGTAGGTTGGTTGCAGACACATTGTTTTGCCGTCATTTTTCTTCATCCAGCTCCAATGGGGAGGTCTTTTTTTTTTTGTGAGAAAATCGATGTGTTAACTTAGATGTAAAAGAACCCGTTTTTTTTAACTATATGGATAGTAGATGGCCTTGAGATGCCACATTCTACGTACAGTAGAAAGAAATTAGTTTATGGATTTATGTATGTATGGCTGACACTTTCTTTTAGGAGATAAATTGAGTTTTGTCACTTTTCTTTTCCATAGAAGGTAAATGTTAATCATAATTCTAGAGAGGAAAAAACTGCTTTTAATGTTGAATTCATTAAATCTGATATTTACATAGAAAAAACAATAGAATAGTTTGATGCAAGGGGGGTAAGACTGTAAATAATTTAAAGAGTTACTTCCCTTGATACAACATTTATCTTCATTATTTTTTTTTGAGTGATCAAAGCTTATTTTAATTAGTGTCTGAATTAATTTTCTTTTTGTATCATCAAAATTGGTATCTTTCGAAAGCAGAATGAAGAATCTAAGCAATGAAGTAATCACAAAAGTATTTTGTTTATTTTCGGTTTTTACAAAATCTATCGATTCTTTTTCAGATGGTGGTAACTTTTTTGCTTTAATTAAGGAAATTTAAGTCATGATTTTTTAAAACAATTCTGCAAAAATAATTAATTTATTTTAAATTGTATTAAAACATGTCTGGTTAGTTACTCAATAGAAACTGCAAATTGTCCAACGTCTTTTGGCAGCATGCCGTATTCAGTGTGATCAATGGATAAGTTACTTCTCTCGCAAGTCTGAATTTTCAAAATACAAACGAACACAAACTAGTAGTCAATTTAGCATAAACTTACAGTGAACCAGTGGCGTACCTAGGGTTTGTGTCACCCGGGGCGGTAACTCATAGTGTTACCCCCCCGCCCGAAATTGCTCTCTTCCCGGGATATCTAACTTTTTTTCTTGGGAACATCTTTTTTCTGAAAGAGGTCATCCAAAGGAACATTTTTTGGTAACTTATTCCTGGGATCCTGGAGGTGGGGGTGACGGATAGGCCTTGCTGTCACCCGGACTAACCTTTTACATTTGTGCTTATAACAAAATTTTCCCAATGGTTCATGTCTCGGGAGGGGTTGGGGTGTTATTCTAAATGAAATCCCGCTCCGGTTCGTACCAAACTTGTTAATGGTGTATTTACTTCCTGGTCTGACCATTTGTTTGGTGAAATTCGACTTGGCTATACTGTGATGTTTCATTAGAAAAATGAATTACAAAGAAATTATATGAAATTTTTTTTTTAGGCAGTCATCTTGGTGTCACCCTTCTGATAGTGTCACCCGGGGCGCTAGTGCAGAGAACCCCCCCCCCACTAAAACTTATTTGGGGGTAATTTTTTTTAAAGAATTTCTTTCTATACATAATAAGGAGTAAATGTTAAACTTTTCAGCCTTCTTGCTGTACGCGTGATACATACCAGACATACGACTATATATAGGAAAAGACTGATTGGGAGTTTAATTCCTTCCTTTGCGAAGCGAACAGTATGCACTTTGTGATATGAAGCTTGTAACTCTAACGACTATGTGGAACTAGTGAACGCACATTTAATGACAGACTTGGTAAATATAATACAAACCCTACGTTAAACCCGTGTATACTGAACGGCAGTATACAACCTACAACAGTGGCGACGAGGATGAGATTCGAACTCACGCGGGAAGACCCCAATGGATTAGCAACACTAATTAAAATAAACTTTGATCACTCAAAAAAAGGTAATGAAGATAAATGGTGTATCAAGGGAAGTAACTCTTTAAATTATTTACAGGCTTACCTCCCTTCCATCAAACTATTCTATTGTTTTTTTTATGTAAATATCAGATTTAACTAATTCAACATTAAAAGCAGTTTTTTCCTCTCTAGAATTATTATTAACATTTTCCTTCTAAGGAAAAGAAAAGTGACAAAACTCAATTTATCTCCTAAAAGAGAGTGTCAGCCTAAACTATTATACATACATAAATCCATAAACTAAAATCTTTTTTTTTTAAATGATGTAACTTTCTTTTTTACCCATTATGATTCAGACATAATGGTGAATAAATGATTTTGAATAACCAAAAACGTTCAGGTATCTATTTAATATATTGTTGGAGATATTACAAATATTGTTCATTGACATCCTTCTGTTGATATTTATCTACATGAAAATGAATTGTTAACTCTCAAATTTGTAAGTAATTGATATTTACTATACCTATGAATGAAACTCTTTATTCAGTCTGAGGGGGTATGCTGTTTTCATTTCTATACCTATTATGTAGGTATGAACAAAATGTACAAAAATGAAAAAAAATTTCAAGCGTGTAATCTGATTTTAAAAAAATGTATGGTAGATAATGCAGTATACATATATTTGAGTGGAAAAAATAAACAAGATTAAAATGCATGACATTTGCACTGTGCAAAAAAAGGCATGTTATCGCCTGCAACTCCCATAATTTGAAATAGCAGTCAATTTACATAAACAAAAAACAGAATAAAATATATTAAAAATACAGGCGGTAAATATTTTTTCATCATTTCACTATATTTAATTATTTATCCTTGTTATAATATTTTTATATAAGTTTCAGTCAAACCAAGACATAGAAAGAATAAAAAATATGCATTTCACAAATTTATAAGATATCGGAATAAATCAATAAAAATGATGAAAAGATTTTTTTTTCACAGATTGAATTATAATTAATTGACTAAAACTAAAAGATTTCCGAAAAGAAAATTATTTTACTTAATTTTCCTGTTTTTTAATCCCAAAGTAAGAGTTCCATTCCAGCAGTTCCTGGATATTATTCTAAAAAAGATGAAAATAATTAGTATCTCCAGGGATATAACTGTAAAATGTGTAAAAATCAATGAAAGCATCATTATATAAAATAGATAAATCATCAAACTAATAAAAGGTGCGGTATGAATCATATGAAAAAAATTGTTCTTTTCCAAAATTTGAAATGGAAAATTTTTTTTTTTTTTTTAAATCGCCCTTAATAAATAAGTATCAACAATTTTATTAAAATCAAATAATATGCTGATTTTTGCCAGATTTTAAAAAATGTCTCACGTGTCAATTTCATGCTGAAATTTACGTCCATACTACTATGTCAATCAACATAAGTGAGACACGTTCATTTTGCTGCTTCAGCAATCTTCTCAAGTCAGCAAATGAATGATTTTTTTTCTTTTCAGATCTTGAGATCTATTCTCTCTTCCAAACTTGACCTGGTCAATTCTTTTGATGTTTCTAGAAGGAATTTTCCTTCCTCTTTTTTTAGGCTTAGATAAAATTCCCTTGAAGTTGGTAGTGGTAGATGGTAGCATTTTAGGATTTGTTTAATTTCAAATAGATTGAGGCTTGTTTCTATATCTGTATATTTTCGTGGCAGTGTAATACTGCCTCGAAAACATTTTATATTATAAAGGTTTTTTTGTTTTATTGTATTTTTTGTGTGTGTGTAT
>VCCN01001001.1:2730211-2741988 GCA_006491835.1 Architeuthis dux | reverse complement strand
GTTTGAGGATCAAGTTTCTTATCCATTTTGGTCTGCAGGAGTGAGGGTTTTCTTTCACTTTAAAGGGAGTGCTGTGAACTTTTGACCAGAAGGAGGTGAAGTCTTGCCCATCCCCTTCTAATTTTTGGAGGAGTGTTTAGTTTTTTTTTTAAATTTTAAATTTGTATTATTTATTCATTCATATATATAGAGAGAGTGTGATATATATAGTATGTTATTTTTTGAATGAATGAATACACACTTGTACATAAATATATATACACATGTACATACATATATGCATGCATGTCCCTTTCTTAAGGTCTGTTCAATGTTGGTTTATATTTGTTGATTAGGTTTTGTTCTTTGATTTCCAGAGTTGTATGTGTGTCTGCTTGGTAGTTAGGCATTATTTTGAAATTCCCATTGCTACATTGGAAAATGTTTTGATACAAATAGGTTTCTGTTTTTTGCAATTTTTATGTTGCTTTTGTGTAGGAATGTTACTATCCTTCATTTGAGCTTGTTTAAAGACTGAGTACAACCAATATAGTTATCATGACAGAGCATTTTATAACATATATAACATTTTTTGAGTTGCATGTAAGGTTCCTTTTTATTTCGAAGGGTATAGTGGAATTATTGAATAAAAAGGATTTTCCTTCGATGAGTAATTGCACATGCCACATTTCCTGTTGTTACATTTTGTGACACCTTGCACAGTGTCATTTCCAAAGTATACTGAAGTTAGAATTTGTTTTAGGTTGGCGTTTGCTTTTAATTATTTTGGCTTCATTTAATATTTCATTTTTTTGTGTATTTCCAGGAATAGTTCTGGATTGTGTTTGTTGTAGGTGGATACATATGCTAGGGGTTGGTCTTTGCTATTTTGTGGGGGATTTCTTAATTCTGTTAGTGGAATCTGTTCAGCTAGTTCTATTCCCTTGTTTATTAGGGATATAGGGTAACCTCTGTTGTTGAGGGTTTGACATAATTCTTCCAAGTGAATTTCTTGTAGAGTTTTGTCGGGGACAATGGTGCAGATTCCATGTGCTAACGAATAGGGGATACATTTAATACAGTTTTTTGGATGGTGGCTTTTGAAATGAAGGTATTGTTGTGTGTCTGTCGGTTTGCGGTAAATGTCTGTTATTATTTTGCCATTTTCAATTTTTATCAAAATGTCTAGAAAAGGAATTTCTTTAGGATTATGTTCCATGGCAAATTTAATGTTTTGGTGTAGGTTTTGTAATATGGAAAAGATATCGTCGATGTTACCCCACAAACATTCCCAAAGGATGAAACAGTCATCTAGGTATCTCTTCCATGATTTTATTTTGTTCCCATATTTTAGCCCTATGTTTGTGTAAAGCTTTTCCTCTAAATATGCTAGAGTAAGCATGGCATATGCTGGTGCCATTTTGGTCCCCAGGGTTTGGATGTAATTGTTGTTGTCGAATTGGAATGAGTTGTTATTTAGAATCAGGTCTACGCTGTCTATAACAACATATTCGTTGAGTCCTGGATGAAGTATTTCGAGATGCTTTTCAATCCAATATGGCCTGCTTCCCTAGGTCATGAGGGATGTTGCTGTATAGGCTTGTGACATCGAACATTGTTAAGAGTGTTTCAGGTTCAGTTTGGTTGGGTAGGAGATTTAATATATATATATATATATATATACTTTAATTGCCTATCCACCATTTGAAACAATGGACTCTTCCACTGGAACAAGTTCTTTTTTTGTAGTTTATTTGAAAAAAATCTTTTAAAAAATAGAATTCAAATATAGGTATTCCCCCTTTTCGCAAGTTCACTTTATGCCTCTTTTCTGAAAAAAAGAATGTAGTGTCTCCCTGCAAGCATTCATAAAAATGCTTCTGCTAGAGGCAGGCATGCAAATATGATAGGAAATCCATACAAATCTTTAATTTGTGAAAAAAAATATTCATTCACATTTATGCATACAATGTTTATCCCATGCAAATGTTTAAAAAATTGGGCTTAAAATTGAATGTTAAGATGCTAATCAAATTTGAAATGTAAACAAATTTGCATCATTTCTTGTATGAATGTAGTTTTTTACTTTTAAAAATTGATTCAATTTTCAAGAAAATGAGCTAAACATTTTAATTAGGTCAGTACATCTCTACATTCAATAGTTTTTTGTTTGTTTTTTAAACAGTGTGGATCTATTATTTTGCTATCTTCCTAGAAAAAGTTATCTCCCTTGCAAAAGTCATTTAAAAGAACAATGACGTAGATCTTGATACTCCAGGGTAGTGTTTCCCAACCAGGGTTCTCCGTGAGAAATAGGCTAATTATATATAAATGCATTTTTGAGTCATTTTTGTGTTTAATTTTATATTCGTAATTTTATTATACACACACACAGCATATTCCCTAAGGTAGGGAAATTCTGGCAGCTGTAGTTACTAAAGAGACCTTACATGGAAAATAACCTCTTAATAGTGAATTTTAGGGGAATTTGGTCTTAAACAATGTTTTGGTTAAGACGAAATTTCTTAAACATTTTTTGTAGCGTCTGATGGATTTAGCACTGCCAAACATTTCAAAGACAGTTTTATGATTTGTTTAATCTCTGAATCACAAATTTCTTTTTAATAAAGCATTATGTAAATTTTTTTAAACTATCTACTCTACACTATATTTCATGGGTACTACTAATAACATCTTAGATTTCTTCTCAACGGCAACATCAGAAGAATTTATTAGGTTTCTTACAAATATTGGCCTTATTGAAGCAACAGTTTCGGCTACTGTCAGGTAACAGTAGCAAATTTTTGATCATGGGGGAATCCATGAAAATGTTCCACTTTCAAACAATACAATAAGTCGACGTATTGATGACATGTTGCATGACGTTGAAGAGGTTTTTTGTGATAAACTGAAAAATAGAAGTTTTTCTATCCAGGTTGATGAGTCAACAAATGTCACGCTGTAGCTTTTGTAAGATTTGTCAATGAGGATGAAATTCAAGAAAACTTTTTCTGTTGCAAAGAATTGCCTGAAGTAAAGGCAAAGGCATAGATATATTTAATGTCCTCATATCTGGAAATAAAAGGTCTCCCCTGGAAGAACTGTGTTAGCATCTGTACTGATGGTGCCCCCACCAATGGTTGGCTCCATAAGAGGTTTTGTTTCTCTTGTAAAACTTAAAATGCTGATATTGTCTCAACACATTGCTTTCTTTCGTTTTTGATGATGCTACAAAAATGGTCAACTTAATTAAACAAAGACCAGTTCACGCCAGAATGTTTAAAAAGCTGTGTGTAAACCTGGACAAAGAGCACATAAATCTCTTGCTACATACAGAAATCTGATGGCTGAATAGAGGAAGAGTTCTAAATAGGGTGTTTGAGCTGAAAAGTGAACTGCAGGAATACTTTCAAGAAAATAAACCTGTGTTTGCCAATTGCTTTGCAGATGAAAAATGGTTAGAGGCTAGCCTACTTAGCAGGCATTTTTCATCACATGAATCAGCTGAACAAGTCACTGCAAAGCGCTGGAGAAAATGTATTGACTTCAAGTGACAAGATTCTTGGATTTAAAAGAAGACAATCTTTGGAAAAATTATGTTGCAAAAGGAAGTCTTGAAATGTTTCAACTACTGCTGGGGCTTAAGAGTGAAGAAGAATATCAGCAAATTTCAAGTCTTATTGAAACCCACCTGGAAGAACTGTTGATCAAAATCAAACATTATTTTCCCTTCCTTTCAACAGGTGTATAATTGGGTGAGGGATCCATACTATGAATCATCTGGCCATCCTGAGAACTTGACTTTAAGGGGAAGAACTGTGTGCTGCAGACTGATTGTACACTCAAGATGAGATTTACTGACCTATCCCTGGATTTCTGTGAACAAAGAGTATCCTGCCATTCATAGGAAAGCAATAAATATATTGCAGTTTTCAACTTCTTACATGTGTGAGCAAGCTTTTTCTTATTAACAAGTGTCAAGGGAAAAGACAGAAATCGCCTCCTTTCAGTTGAAATCTGTGTGTTAAAATTAAGTATTTGTGTACCAAAAGACACACAAGTTACTCATTGGAAAAGCAAATTTCATTACCCAAATTGGCTTAAAAAATAACATTGCCATGACCCATATGACATATTGCCTTGATTTAATTTGCCTTTTCAACATTGTCAATAAAAGATTAAGTTATTATCTGTTTTAATTCCATGTGTTATATAGGATGTTGATGTTTATTTTTTTTCTTGTGTGAATGAAAAATCTCTGTATGAGATCTCTTGAACAAGCAGTTTGATTTGTTATTTTTTGCACTGTGAATAAACTTGAGAAAAAGTTATTTTTTGCTTAAACCAGTTATCAGAAAAATATATTATGTTTGCCTTATGAAAGAGAAAGAAAAAGTTTAAGAAAGATATATAATAATTTTTATGTAGGGGTTCCCTGAGACAGAATTTATTTCAAATGTTCCCCCAAAAGGTAAAAAAAAAGGGTTGGGAAACACTGCTCTATGTGACTCATAAGTGCATACAGGACCCAAGTTTGACTTCGCATTTTGTTAACACATGGTCTAAGGATCATAAAAATGTAGGTGGTACTTGCGGGTTCATGAGCCTTTGTCCACCATCTAAAGATGGCAACCAAATATGGTCATGTTGTATATCGTTGGAAAGGAAAGAACAATATGCCTCAGAGCAAGTCATTCCAAACTATTTACAATCAAATGTCACAAACCCGTGTTTTAAAATGAAAAACCTGTGTGGACTGATAGCTATAACATAGGGGAGGTAATTGTTGTTACATGACCATTTGGGAAAATTGATTTCATCTTGACCATAGCATGGAACCCCAAATGGTTGGCAGACAAATGACCATGAACCAGCCAGTGTCACCTACATTTATGATCCTTAGACCATGTATTAACAAATTGTGAAGTCAAACTTAGATGCATACAGAACCTAACTCAGCTGTGTGTGTGTGTGTGTGAGAGAGAGTGAGAGTGAGTGAGAGAGAGAGATCAAGTTTTTACAAAATCAGGAGAGAAATATAAAAAATTAAAATCGTTAACATTACGTTTCTTCGGTTTTTAGTTCATTTAGTCACGTTTTTCAAACGTTTGTGAAATTACCAGTTAAAACTAAACAATGAAATTGTGGGTTTTATATTTAATGTTATTTGGAATAACTTTTGTAAATCTACAGACCCATTTTCTTGGAAAGTACTATTACCCGTTTAATCAAATTTATACCTTTTCAAGAACTTTGTGCAATAATTCTGATCTTGTATGCTTACTGAAGTAAAATGAGCATAGATAAGTTTAACTTATAAATCAATCTTAATTATTATTGGATGAAGTATTGTAACAACTTATAATAATTAAGGTTGATTTATAAAAAATGCTAGGTCTCATGTAAAACAACATAAATTGTAGACGTTTCGACCGATCCATTCTTCAGCAGAAGTAAAATCTTAGTGTGATGGAGTATAGATAAGTCAGGGGGGGGGGGGGGGGAGGCACCTTATAATGCAGGACCCAGGTGTTTCTGTGTCTTGTCAGGTTTAGGTCTGTTGAGAAGCAGAAGCCACATCGGGTTGAATTTTGCACTGGTCTGACTAATATTCAATCTTCTGAAAAACCATTTGAATATTAATGACCCTTCTCAAAACTAGAAAACATAAATATGGCGCAGAGTCGGTTGTAGGGAATGAGTCTTGGTGGCCGATTGGTAAAAACAGCTAGTCTCCCTCTGGCTATGATGTGAGTTCGATTATCACTGAAGGATTACTCTTTATTTCCGATTGCACTGTTATACATTGCTATAGATAGTGACCCGAATTAATAAGTTGTATAAAAACAACTAAAATTAGGGTTACGGTAAAAAACTAGTCAAATTTAATAAGTTTAGCTTAGTCTAATAAAAATGACCACAAACAATAGTGGAGCACCCAGTGAAGATCAAACTCACCACAGATTACAAGATTGCTGTAGAACCATGGGAAGCAAGCTGTCAAATCTATAAATACTAATTCAAGTCTACATACACATTTTAGTGTGGGCAGTATTCAAGTGAATTGTTAGAGTTGGCATTGTTTTAAACATTTAGAAATTATACAATGAAAGTTTACAAGATCTACACATAATTTCTTGGCATCAAATTTTGTATTAGATTAGAAATTTTTTTTAAAAATCATACAGCACAACAAACTAGACAAGGTATCTTTGATAGGTATTAATACTGATATCTGAGTTTTTCTTAAAGTAACTTATGATAAACACTAATTCAAGTTGTAGTTACCTCCCTTGCTATACAAGTTGGCCTGTATTCCTTAGGTTGAAAGCTGTTACCACTCACCAGGAAAAACAAAAAAACCTAGAACTACTAAGTAAATAATTTAAGTATGTATAATGTGATAAAAACAAATTTAATACTTACATTGCAATATATGCAGTACTACTTTGGAATGTTGCTTAGGTCACAGAAATGTGGTACTGCTAATGACAAAAGCAAGCACATCAAATCTTATCTATTTCTTTCTTTCATGAATTTATTTTTTTCAGCCGAGTAATTTTTAAAAATTCACGAGCAAAAACTATTTTTTTTTTTATAAAACTTTATATTTCTTAATTTCTATATCTTTTACATACATATTTTTCTCGTTTCTTCCGTGCATAAAAACATTACATCAAAATAGTTGCTTTCTGATTTGCATATTCAGTTTAACTAACCTCTGCATTTTGATAGGAAAACTATTTGCATTTGACAATTTATTTTAAAACAAACATTAAATTTCTATTTGGGTGCACATAAATTTAGATTAAAGAGTTGCTTCCCTTACATCTGATGTACGACCCCCCCCCCTCAGCAGTTAATACCTACATTACCCACAAAATGCATCTTTTTAGGAACTCCCACCTACATAACTATCAACAAAGTGAATACATGTACTTTCATTCTTTTGAGGTAGATATGTCCAGAGACAGATAAAACCCCAGATTTTATATGATTAAAAGGAAATAAAAACAGTGGCAGCACTGGTTGAGTGTATTTATGGACAGCAAGACACTAAACCAGTGATTTTGAACACGATTGCCCCCATTTAGGCCTTCCACAGGAACTAGCTGAAAGTCTAGTGGCCATAATATTTAGGAAAAATCATATCTATCAATGACTGGTATGACCATCCCATGAAAATACCATTAACGTTCAAAAGGAAGTTATTTTCCCCAAAATGTACTAATTTTTGCTCCCGTGCAATGTATGTCAACTGTTCCAATGGACCAAGTAATCTGTGAAGCCTCGAGTTGCCAAGGATAACATTCCTGAAGTTATGATTTTTCCAAGCCGTTTTGGTTTCAGACTTGTCCATATTCCTGGCACAAGAGAAAAATACTGAATGTTTTCCTTATCAAAGGACCCATGCAAAAGAACTCCAGAGGAACTAAATGTAGACCATTCAACATTTGCATCAAATTGAAAAAGCAAAAAATCTTGACAAATAGCACAAGCTGAATGAAAATCAAAAAAATGTTATTTTTTAAAAATCGCATTGTGAATCATCCACCCACTACAACTTGAATCCTGGCAAAACCATCAAAGTAATGCCAAGAAATCAAAAAAAAAAAAGAATGCGCCCAAGAACTGCAACATTCACATCCAATATTAGTCAATCAAAATGGACCAATTCTTCTGCATGACAACGCCTGACCGCATGTTGCACAAATGATCCTGCAGAAATTGGAACTAGGCTACAAAACTACCTCACCAGACCTCCCTCCAACTGATTATCATTTTTTCAAGCATTTCAACCTTTACCTATAAGGGAAGGTTTCAGCAACCAAGCAACAGTTCAAAACTTCAAAGAACCCAGAATTCTATGATTCAGGAATAAATAGAGTTGTTTTTAGTTGGCAAAAATGTGTAGATTCTCAAAGTTATTTTGATTAATAACTTTTATCCCAAGCCGAAATATACTGCTTTAAAGTCAGTGAAATTGCAATTATTTTTGCACCAACCTAATAATTCACTCAATTTCTCTAAATCAAGTATGTTAAAATTTAGCAGTTTAACGTTAAACAATGAAATTCACACCGTGGAAGAAGGAAGAAAAAAAAAATTACAAGTATTTTAATTTAAATATTTTTCTTTTTATTGGAATTTCATAGACGTTCTACAGTAGTTTGGTCTTCAGGTCAATGAGACGAAGATCATATACATCATTAAACAAAAATAGGTATTCCTCTGTCAAGATAAAAAGGTTAAGTTGAGAAAGTTCTATAAGCTGTATTTTGTTAAACATACATTTTTGAAATTCTAATATCAAAAGATCCCTTACATCATTATAGTTTACTATTCAAGAAAACTGAATTAGTGTTAGAACAAATTTAAAATGCAGAATGATATTTTATTTGACAAAGATGATTTTTTCAATATGACATGCAATGATACAAGTCCCAGAAAATAAACAGATTCAACTTGATATAATCAGAATATATAACTATGAAGAAAAAAAAAAAAAAAAAAAAAAAAAAAAAAGAAAAAAAAAAATTCTGAAGTTCTATCAAGCTTAAAAGACGACAATAAAGTCAGGCTAAGGCACGTTGAATTTATTGTCTCTCATAAAATTTCATAGGTTTTCTTGTTTTCAGAATTTAGGGGGGAGAACAAGATTTTTGCTCTTACACAGCATTTTTAGCAGCAGAGAAATACTGTTATTCCAAGATAACTACTAAAAAATAGTTATTTCAAAAAATTCATGATTTTAACTCGAAATTAAAATCAAAGTGTATTGTAATCATGTACTAATAGTTTTCCTCCGTTTATCATTGACTGAATGCTTCAAATAGGTTAAGGTCTTGCAGAAACTGAACCCACAGTAACAATACACAAGGCAGACAGTATTGCCCAAATTAGTCCCCTTGATATGGAGCGCAGGTGATTAAATGGATAAATGGAGAGTTATATCAAAGATTTCATGTGTGCAATGTAATGAAGTGAGTGAAGATCTTTGCTCTCTTTCAGAGATGGGAGGGCTTCTGTACATAAAATATATAAAGTTCTTTTAACTGTCTTGGTCTTCAATCTTAGGAGCCAAGTAGTAGCGGATGTAACCCATGTCAGTAATTTTATATTCCACAACTGAAAAGAAAAGAAAAGAAAAAAAAAGCAGTTTTAAAACGGTGCTTGAACTTTTCATTTAACATCACTAAAAAAACAAAAACAAAAAAACGACTGCCTTATGCAAAAACAAGTCAGATATGTTCAAAAAGTAGGGACCAATTAAAAATGAAGAGCAATTTCAAAGAATATATATTTGTAGACGGTTCCTCTAAACTGTGTGCATGCACCCAAACGATTTCAAATTCTGTAGATACATTGAGCCACTATGTAAAGGTGCGCACATTTTTTCCTGGGACAAAAGTTACACAACATTTAGATTTCCACTCACCGACTACAAAAACTAGAGGGAACATTGTAGGTATTTAATATTTATATTGCCTTTGATTTTCAAAATCTATAGTCAGTAATGTTAACATTAAACAACTTTCCTGATTTGGTATTATCTAAATCACTCACACTATAGACTTTGCTAAATTAACATAATAGGACTTAAATTATCCCCATTCCTTCTGTAACTTACAATTTTCAAGTGAAAGAAAGGGAGATAACTCACCTAGAGGTACATCTTGGGACATTGAGAGTGTGACCTGTGGAGATAATGGTGTGGCTTTTGTGAAGAAATTAAGATACCGAAGGGCAAAGGTCAAACTAACAGCTTCGTTCATTTGAATGATCACAGCTTCTTCCTCTTTGTCAACATTGTTGCTCTGGGCAAGTTTAATGTTTCCAGTTCCCAAATCGCCAGTAGAAGAGAATGTGACACCTTCCTTTGTGCAACAGATCATCACAGATTCACCAATCTGACTCAAGTCTCTGCAAATTCTTTGGAATTCAACTGAGGGCATTTTCACTACACAGCTGTACTCCGTTTCCTGTGTACAGAAAGGAGAAGAAAAACAAATTTTAAAAAATACCCACATCAAATATGGTGGAAACTAGGATATTGCTCACAGAGTACTATGACTAAATCCACAGTACTTTTTATCCCTGCTACGCATTAATGAAATATTTATGTTTGAAAACTATCCCAGCCACTTACTAGTTCTCAAATGTTAATGAAACGTGTGGCAGGTAGTTTATTTAGGTTTGAAAACTAGTAATATTAAGTGGCAGGGAGTTTGTTTATGGTTGAAAACTAGTATTAAGGTGGCAGTGCCCCTAAATCTAACCTTCAAAAGTATCAAGTCTTGTATTTGATGGCACATACCAATTATTTCCCCAGCAAATATTTTGCTTGAAAGAATTATTGGCAATGATGTTCACAGACTGATTTATATCAGTCTGAACATTACCTTGTAGAGCTAATCAAAAATTTTAGCAATCATAACAGATTGTAGATGAAAATTTAGGAAAGGGAATTTGTAAAATTGAACCTAAAAAGATAATGTTATTGGAGGTAAACAGCATAATAATAAATCACTTATCTAGGATTGGGATGTTGAAAATGGCCTAAAGAGCCATAACATGTACATCAGAAGACATACATCAATCCAATTCACAAGACGGAACTACGTTCATAATTGTAAATTTTAACATTTTTGAAATTTTAGAATTAATATTTTATAACGTCTAGAACACTCAAATTGAAAGTATTTTTCACTTTCATAGTTTATTGCACTATTATCTTCTATACGAGTTAAAATGAAATCTGAAAAGATTTCAATTAAATTTTAGAACATTTATACAGTCAAGTTTCCTAAAATTGAGGAAATACTGTGAAATACTTACAGGAATACCCAAATGTTCAGCATCCAAGTCTATTAATTTAATTTCATAATCAGAAACTCTTTCCTGGTCTGAAAATAAGAGCAAAACAAAAATTCATAATTTTACATTTTCAAGACTAGAAGTCATAAACAACTTATATGCTGAAATTTCAGAAAAATTTTCCAACTTTTGACATGTTTAATTTTAGAGACCACCTTAATGTAAGCGAGTATTAAAAGTCAATATTGAGAGTTGAGATCACCATTTCATTTCAAAAAATTACTGTTTGATAGAAATGTTTTCAATATCCAGCATTACAAAACTGTATTATACAGTTTCTTCTACCAACAAGCCTTGACCAACTGAATGAAAACAATATTGATCCAGCCTCTCCACTCATCTCAAAAGAGGTTGGGGGTAAATTGATACGATAATGAGAATTTTTAAAATAGGAATTAAATTCTGCCAAAATCTGATATTATAAAGCGATAAATTTATGAAGATTGCAGAAAGTCATGAGATTGGAGATTAGAAAAATATATACGGTAATTGAACAATCCTTGCAGGTTAATTCCAGATGCAAGCAGGAATATTTATTATTTACACATGTTCTGAAATCATACTCAAGTTTTCAAGAGCAGTATTTATGGTTATTCAACTATTTAAGACAATCTAAAAGACTATACAAGCCGTGTGGGGTACAAAGGAAAAAAAGATGTTACAGTCAAATTCGTTATCAAACATCTGGTTTTAAATACACAAATGCAAGTGAAGAGTAACTTACTTGAAGACTCGAAGACAAAGGTTACTGTATCTGCATTATCTTCAGCTTTGATGGTAATACTATCGTCATTGCAGGCACACTTCAAGATTTTGCACATACTGAAATGAAAATATTTAAGAATTTAAGATAAAGACAGTTAAACTAAACACGAAGTTTTTCACAAGCGGAGAAGCAAAAAAAAAAAAAAAAAAAAAAA
>VCCN01001001.1:2718341-2730201 GCA_006491835.1 Architeuthis dux | reverse complement strand
AAAAAAAAAAAAAAAGGGGGGGGAAAAAAGAAAACCAGGATATACAATTTAAAAATTTCTTTCGTTTAATCTGTATTCGTGACTTTTCGTAAATTTAAATTTAAAATCTTTAAATTCAGAAATGACCTCAACTAAGGTTAATAAACATTAAAATCATTATTTGGGACTCTCAAACTTCACTAGATTCTAGATATTTCTGGCTGTTTTTATAAATATGGATCAACTCCTGGATGTTCCAAAAAACATAACATTCGAGAGTAAAACATTTCAGTGGTAAATGGAAATAATTAAAAATAGGCATTGAAAAAGTCTGATAAACCTTCAAGATGACATTAAAAAGAAGTAAATGAAAGTAAAAATTAAACCTAAACAAATCCGATGTTTCTTTACGTCGTAATACTAAAAGACGAAATAAAACTGAGAACGAATAGATGCATATGTACATTTACAAGTACAAAAACATTTTAAAATCCAAGAAATCTGTTAAACTTTTAATAGATTAAAAAACAAACAAACATTAACCCCCTCACATTTTTTCGCTTGTTTTTTTTTTTTTTTTTTGGGGGGGGGGGGGTAATATCAGTTCCATAAAACTGAATAACGAAGGCCATTTCAATTATTATTAAAACTTACTGACCAGGTATATGCTTACATTTGACATTTCAATATCTACAGGCACTACTTTAGGAACAAATTCCCATGGAGAGCGGAAACACGATTTCAAAACAAATTTGGGAGGATTCAATAACAAGTTTACATTCGACTCGCATCCATAACTTATTTCCGATAGATTTTTTTATAATTCATAATTTAAATCCAGATCAGTTGAGTGAAAATTATATCAAAAAATATTACGATGTTGTGCGATAAAATTAACTTTATTGCAAAAGCAATTTTTACAATAATTAAATCTCACCTTAAGGCAATCCTTTGTTTTGTGAACGCAAAGATTTTAACCATGTCAAAATTGACTACGGATGGACAAAACGGCAAAAACATTAGTCGATTTCGACAATGGTTAAAATTGCCAATATAGTCAATATAAAAATTACTCATTTAAACAAATACTGTTTTAATTTAAAAGTTATTGAATGCAACTGGTGCACAGTTGCATTCAATAAGTTTTCGCTTAGTTTGTTAAAAATTTTTTTATGTATCCCATCAATTGGATTTCCAAAAGTAAAAAAATAAGCAAGTCAGGTAAGAATATGGCATTTTCATTAGTACGGTTTGAGTTACGTCCTTTTTTGCATCCGTAGTCGATTTCGACAATTAAAATGTGTTCACAAACGAAGAATTGCTGCTTTTATTCATGGCTGAAAATAGTTTCGGTTTTATGACGTCAAAAAAGCTAACTGATGATTACTTGAATTTTAAATCATACGGTAGAAAATACTTTGCTAAAATAAGGGATTGAAGAGGTTGTAAACTAGAGGGGGGGGGTGAGAAATTTACTTTTTAAATTGCGTACACTAGATCTAAGCACATTTTTGGAGGTGTGTGAAACGAGTAGCTAAGGAAACAACGTGTAACTAAAAGTTGCATAATTTTTAATAATACTTATGTCGCTATTGCGCAAGCAAGATCTTAAATATGGTTGGAAAGAGCGATTTAAAGGAATATAGTAATGACCGGATTTAAAATAGAACAGCACTTGACAATTGTCATTAAGTGATAATTTCTTTATTTTAGAAAAAGAAATTCGAAATATTTTCGGTGATCAGCTAGGATCGAGGTGCTATATTAGGAAGGAAAGAGAAAAATTAAGACATAGCAATAAATAAGAAAAAAAAGTCTAATGAAAATGTCATCCATAAAGTATTAACTGGCGCCCTTTTTACCGGATGGGGGAGGGGGTGAATATACAGAAGCAAATTGTTTAATAGGAAAAAAAAGGCACTAGAAAAGTTAAGCCATAAGTTTAAATGGGCGAAAAGAGTTTTACGTCTGATTTTGCAAATAAAATTCACTCACCAATCACCATAATACAAAAGTAAACATTTTTTAGCCAAGTTCAAAACTTGAACATCTTGGAAATTAAAAAATTAAAAAGTCATTAACTACGGGAAAATGTGAAGTTACCGCCAAATTTATAACAAAAGAACTTCAAACACCTGAGGAATATGAACACTGACAATTGAAAACAAAAGACCCGGTCAAAAATCCTAAGAAGCTTTACGCCTCCCCCATATCACCATTGTGAAAAATCGCGGGAATTTGTTACAAAATGAGGACATTCGTTCTCATCTGAAAGGGAAACAATTTTCAATACCAGTTAGACAATAAGTAGGCTAAAATATGTTTTTGTTGTCTTCATCGGTATTACCGTCTAATGAAATGATTTTTTTTTAAAAGGGGGGAATAAAAAACAACTTGGCGGGAATACGAAGTTGAATGTCACATAATACCCCCCCCCCCCGAAGAATTCGCTGTCATTCTGAATTATACATTTTTTTCCCCCAATAGGAGTTAAATTTTAAAATAAAGTGTCATTTAAAAACTGTTAGATCATTGTGTGATCAATAAAATATAGACCTGACTCATAAGTCTTTTTAGAGTCAATTGGCTTAGTGTTATTCAATCCTTTAGACTCACTGGACGTATTACGTATATATATTCCGCGGTTTCTAGGATTGTTGAGAATTTATGTCATGTAGATATCTCTTAGAAATGAACTGGGACAGTTTAATTCAGACATTAAACACCTTAATAGACTATTTAAGAAGAAAAAAAAAGGTTTTAGTGCTGCACAGACGAAGTAAGTCATTGTCTTGTGACTTTACTATAATTAAAATGGACATAAAAAAAGAAAAAGTTTTACAGCCGGCATGAAAATATTTCAGATGATTATTTTTCGCCCCCAAAGTCCCTGATTAAAAGAAAACTTTCCTGTGCGAGCTTACCTGGGGAGGTTCATGCCCAATGACAGGTTCCTATCACATCTGTATGTATCGAAGCCATCAGAACGCAACAAGAGAGAAACTAAACTAACATGAGATGAGTCCATGGCTTGTAGACTCATTCCAGTCGAATTGCAATCCCATGGAACTTCGTTCAGAAGATCTTTCAAAGCCTCAAGGACTTTCTTGAAAAGTGAACCTTGTACAAGTCTGGCCTCAAACATCTTTTTTCGGTTTGTGGTTCGATGCAAACGTTAAGACGAAATTTAGTGATGCTCTCTCTTGTGCGTCTCGCGCCAGAATAAAGTAATCTCGCGCCAAACCGAGCAAAATTGGATTTGCTAGTCTCGTTTTGTCTCGAGAAAAATCAGCTGACCCCTGCGAGAATTGGCGTGACCAGCTGACGACGGAAGTGATCAGCAGAAGTAAAAAAAGAAACATGGATGATAACCTATGTTAAGACATTGACAAAAAAAGTAAGTCTTTTTATTTTAAGAATTTCACATTCATTTACATTTTTATCTTTCTGTTAAAATCCACACTTTGATCATTATGGAATACTTTTGCAGTAAAAACATTATCAAAAACGACTTAATATGTACAGCTTTAAGTTTAAGTTCGATGTTCTGTGCAGGATACGATCATTCATTACTTTTTATAATTGTCACTTTAAAAAAAAATTTCTTTTCGACACCCTATTTTGAAAACGTAATGAAAATTAGAGAGAAATTGATCTCAAGTCTTTTCTTGTTTTTGCTGGAAAGGAAAAAGACCAAAGTTTTGTCAAAAATAAAAACAAAAACATATTTTCATTAATTACAACGTAGAATTGGGCCGTTTTAAAGTCAGATTTTGGCCGAAAAAAAGTAAACATACTTAATTTGCATTAACAAAATTTTCACGCGGTTTTAACTTCAAGTTATAAACACAACAGATCATCCTTCAATATAATTTGTATGTACTTAAAAAAAGATAGTCTTGTTCGCTTTATTAACTTCATGAACTCAGGTGCAAATGATTGGAACTATTTGATTGCTAAAACGGATCTGATGTACAGAAATCGTATATTTTTATTTTGGCAAAATATCAAATGTGTTTACGACGACTTGTTTTATGCGTTGACTTATTGTTGACAACTAAATAAAAATGCAGACGACATTTCTTTTCTTTTTTTAAAAAAATATTTATTTTGTATGTCCAAATTTTAATCTTTCTTGAAAACTGTCTCTTTAACATCTTTTATATTTTTCATTAAAACAAAATCTATAATAATATTAGTGACAACTTATTTGTCACTAATATTATTATCGATTTCAGTGAAATAAGAATAAAACTTTGTTGTTTTCCTTCCACTCCTTCCAATTCCAGTGTGATCGCGGTATTTTAAACTAGAAACCTGGATTATTTCGATGAGAATAATTTCATAATGAAATAATTATTGAATCCCCAAACAAAAATATACGAGTAATTATGAAAATTTAAAAGGAAAGTACTAAGCCTTTCAAAGTACCTCAATTTTTCGTAAGCTCTGTACTGTATTACTTTGAGTACAGAATTGATTTTGTCACTTCGAAAATAATGTCATGAATATGTATCCGCTCTGTTTTTGCACAAAACTTGTTGAAAATATCCGTTTTCAAATATTTTGACAGCATTTTTTGTGTTACATCATAAAGGATATGAATTTAACTACAAATGATATAATTTAGGGCAGATGTCGGTATATGCGAAATTAATTCCTATAATTTTAAATTAAAGTAGATTTATATTTTTTACTCAAATTATTGCCAAAAATCATATTTTTCTCCTGTGTAAAAAACGTAACTATATTTTTTGCCTATATTATGAAAGAGGTGTAACCAGAATGCTGTACATGATTGAAATAGCATAGAAAACGTGTGGATGCGAGTAAAGCCTAAATTACTCAGACAATTTGCACAAATAAAAACCTGTTTACTTCGTATTGACGTATTTACACAAGTTTGTGTGGAGAAACAGTGTTAGAAATGACAAAGAAAATTATTCAATCATTTTTTTTTAATTTCAAATGTTTATTCATTTTAGAATTATGGCTGTAAGCATCATTAGCTGTTTATTTTAAAAAATCTTTGAAATAATCTTTTTACGGGTCAGGGTTAGTAGGTAGGTGGGTTAGGTAGCTATTAACCTAACCTACTAACCCTACCGTAGGTAGTTTTGGGGTTAGTAGGTGTAGTGTTAGTAGGTAGGTTTCGAAAAGCGGTATTTTTAGATCGAAAATAATGTTATTTTTTGACAACGGTAAAAATTTAGGCACTTTCAGTTTCAGCTATTCAAATTGTCCTGATGAAAAATTGCCAATGTGATGCGTTATTGAAAATACTGTTTCAAATGTTCAGTTTCTGCTTTCATTTGTTCCTTACGGTAATAGTTCAACAGCAGCAGCAGCAAATCATGAATACCGTCTATCTTGGTTACCTACCTCCTTGATTGCATAATATAGCAAAAACGTTTTAATGAACCTATTCCAAACAATTACATGGTCTCTCTTTAGCTCTTTCTCATAAAATCAAGCCATTTATTACCTTTCAATTGACTTCTCCTCAGCTTACTTTGGGTTTTTTTATTCGCATTATGAAAATTTCTCTTTGTTTTTATTTTCATTTTTGTTTTCTGTGATTTAAAAAATATTCACTCACTGCAGTTAAAAAAAATTAAAGGCGTTTTGGGGTATCTGAATCTAGCAACAAGTATTTAATCTGATGATAAAAAGATTTTTCTCGATCGATCCGATCGAGAAAAATCTTTTATTTGGGGGCTACCGATCTGCCAAAAAAATATTAGTACTAAGTAGCACTCTAGGCACACAGGCGTGTATGAATTGGTAAATACTGTATTAGTCACCTGTTAGTCGTGGTTATTTTCAGATACACACCAACCTTCCTACCTTTTATATATAAGTTGCTTGCTGTGATGCATTGATGCTTTTGTATGGTTGAACGTATCTGTTTACAAAGGGACAGCAAATCCTGATAGACGAGTTTAAAAATAGGGCAACTCAAACCATTAAATGCTTTAGTTGGGCTCTTGTTTGCAATCTGTGGCTTAAAGAGTAAAAGACGTTTGTGTACCTGTGTACATAAATACAGTGATATCAACTACACATATTGCTCTTATTTCGTTAAAACTCGAAAAGATTGTAACTTTAGCAATCAACAAAAGTGTACTGTATGCAATACAGGGATACCTTGAATAGTGTCGTTTTGATTGTGGGTCTTGATGTAGTACGGTTATGGTATTGATGTACAAATTAATGTAACTAAGTATATAAGATTTTAAAAAACACATTAAATTATAATTAGACTTGAACTGTTCAAGTATAATTATAATTTAATGTTCAAGTTGAACAGTACGGAAAAGTTTTGAACGAATTAATCGCACTAATGAAGATATACCTATACTGAAATATTTGCAAACGAACTGTGTGTTACTCGAACGTGACCACTCGAAAAAAAAATGCTTCATTTCATTCCAAGCAGAAAAGATTAATTCCTTAGTTATAATTTTTCAGTAATTCACATTTTCTTATTTTTAGGCATGTGCAGCCTCAGGAATCTTTACTCACTTCACAGTTATTTTTCCTGAGCTCAGATCAAAATAAGTACTTTTTTTGTAAGTAAAAAAAATTATATAAATTTTTTTTTAAATTTAAAAAAGGTCTTAAAATGAAGCATCAAACAAAAAAGGCACCCATGCTGACACTCTGGGTAACTGTTGATATTACTTATCAAAATTCGAATTTGTAACAAAAATTAATTCTTATGCATTCCTAAAAGAATTTTAATATAATAATCAACCTCAT
Source organism: Architeuthis dux (assembly GCA_006491835.1). Lineage (NCBI taxonomy): Eukaryota > Metazoa > Mollusca > Cephalopoda > Oegopsida > Architeuthidae > Architeuthis > Architeuthis dux. Next base: position 2,723,460 of record VCCN01001001.1, on the reverse strand, counting down.
CAGTATTGCTACATTAATATGGTTTTGCTGCATTTAATGTTATGTTCCGAAAACTCCAAACTTGAAGTGAAATGATGTTATTGTTATGTCAAACCGATCATGCAATGACAACAAACGATTACACAGGTGCAACAATTTCTTTTAGTGTCTATAGATTCAAACCTTTTCCAGATTAACTGAGGTCATGTAAATTTTAATTCAATAGAATGTCTTTAATACGCCGTTTCATCATCACTTTTTTATACACAATATCTTTTAATCATTTTTCATAGTTTTTCTAATACTCATTTGCTTCTTGGAATGAATATCTACAAAGAAATTCAATATGTTATTCCTTTACTTTTTCATATTGACATTTGAAGAACCAATGGCCAACTTACATCCTGATCCACTTTATTCAAGTAGTTCAAACTTTTGGGATGGATATGAACTGGTGTTCATAACTGTCACTTGCATATCTTTCAGTATACATTGATAGGGTTAAATGGAAGCAAAACCAGGTCTGCTTAGTCAATAAATAGAAACCGTCATGTTACCAACATCTTTTGGCAGAATGCCGTGTTGGGGGTGATCAATGAATAAGTTACTTCTCTCACCTTTTGTTAGATCACTAAAAAGTCTGAATTTTCAAAAAAAACATGCTGGCACAAACTAGGGATCAATTTAGCATAAACTTACATTGTAAATTGAACAAAAAACCTTATATGGGTGAATTTTCAAAAAACAAAAGAAAATGTTTTTTCTAGACATAATAAGGAGTAAATGTTGAAATCTTCAGCCTTCTAGCTCCATTGGTGTGGCCTGTGCACATGATACATACACAGCCAGCCGGACCAACTTGAAAACTGAAGAAACCTATTTTGACAGTTTTGTCTGACGGTTTCTAATAAGTTAAAAATCTCCCCAAATTGCAAGGTCATCAATGACATCATTACCTGCCAAATTAGTCTGGTGGTTCTAATTTAGTTCAGACTAAGAGATCAATGCCAGAATGTTAATTGTCTATTCCATTTGAATTTTAAAAGCTTTTTAGTTTACAATCAGTGCATATGTATTATTCATCATAGGCAATACATTCTCATTGCTTCACTTGGATCAGGTACTTATGTTTTTATCCACTTCAATATATGCAAGCATTTTCTGTGATCCCAAGAAATCTTAGGACCCTTGATCAGGGTATGATGTACCCCCTGCAGCTCCGACTCTCATAGGCCCTGGCCTGGGTGGTTGGACTCACTACTAAGAAATCCATCTGTATTTGTTTAATATGCCTTGAAAAACTTCCATATTAAAAACTGTCAATGATATCAAAACCGATAGATCAATGAATCTTTATGGTAAGAGAGAAAAACAAGTTTTCAAATCTCTGTAGGCTGCCAAAAAGGCACTTAAATTATATGACTCAAAGCAAAATGATCACATTGCCTCAGCTGCAATCTCCTCACGATCCAATAATCTATTAATATAGATTTATTTGGAAATTAAGTATGTGAACTCAAAAAAACGTGTGTCAGTTTAACTTTCCAATAAATTGTCTTTCTCTTTCAGTACAGAAAAAAATAAGTTCTAAGACAGAGTTTTCCATGTTTCACTCTTGTGAATATTTTGTCTGGGTTTTTTTGTATATTTTATTGTTGCTTTTATAGACTATTGAAAAGACTTCATGAAGAATAAAAGTTAATTTAAGAAACTTATGGGTAAGCATTGAAAGCTTAACAAAGAATGAAAATATTTGAATGCAATTAATATCTTTAATCATGCTGAGGATTATTATTAATATAATCATAATTAACTGCAATCATATTTCTGGGATTAACATTTATTCTTTACACTCTCAAAATGATCTATTTGTCAATCAAAAAACAGAAGAAATGATAATATTTGCTTGTTAAAAACAGTTTTAACAGATTTTTAAAAATTACCAACACTAATTCAAATAATAAATTTTTTCTTCCAGCATGATGCTGCGTGCACTGGGAAAAAGACTGCCCATGAGTGGCCAGTACTGCTACACCTTGGAACCAGGATGTTGCACTGTGACCTTAAAACCTGCAAATACTGGTTCCCCCAGTGTACAGGGCCATAGACAGCTTCATCAGCGGTCTTTAAAAGACTTCATCAGCAATAAGAACATTTATTTTGCCAAATTGTTGAAGGGAGAAGATCTGAGCCTCTTGAGGAGATGTTTGAACGACAGGAATGCAGTTTTTATACGGTCATTGGCTGATAAGTCCATCAAGGTTTACAATCCTCTTAAAAACACACAAATTCTCAAGCCACTTGGTGGGAATGTTTCATCTGCCCAGTTTGAGAAGAAACTTGAATTTGACACAAAAGCACAGTATTCAGAATTTCCGGTTAAAGAAAAGGCATCAAAAGTAACCATTGCATATTTAATAACTTTGGGTGCAATTATAGTTGTTTTATTTAATCTTAAGTAAGTAATTTTATTCTTTTTCATTCTGTCTTCTTTGTTTTTTATTTCACTTACATAATCTTAGTGTTTGACAGCTTCCAACAATAACTATTGCTTATTTAGTGACACTGATTTTTGGGATTTTTTTCCCCCTCCAAATCTACCACTTGTACTCAAGATGAAGATGGCGGTTGCACTAATTCGTCTGTCTGTTTTTATTCTCCTTTATTTTACTTGAGTAATTTATTATAATTCATTTCTGGTTTGCTATGCCCATCGAAACTTCACCCAAGCCTTTTTCAGGAACATATTCCCTACTCTGTCCATGATGCTGAGAATAAACTTATATTATATTGCTCTTTTACTGGCCAAACTTTTCTGAAAGTAAAATGTTCACTTAGTTGCATTAGATATGGGGCTGGATGTGTAGGCCATTTACAATGAGTAGAACTATAATTCTTGTCTAAATTATATCTACAACACTATAACTTGCCCATTATTATCTAAATATTCCTACTATTATCAGAGTACAAAATTAATATCATTATTTCTAAAAACAAATTTCTACTCTCAGAATTGAAAGCAATTTCTGTTACTTCATCAGCAATGCTTTTCCTTCAGGCTATTTTTATATATCAGTGATGTCCCTTTCAAAAACAATGGGCAATAAAGTCATTGCATCTTGTTATTTAAGCTACTATAAGCATTATAAAGGGCATACTGTAACTGTTAGTCATGTAAACATTATAGAAACTAGCATTCCAAGGGAAATTATGAATCACTGCCACCCTGTTTGGGGGGTGATCAATTAAAAAATTGGGCTGTGATCTGCAAAAAACAAGCAGGCACAAACTAGTGACCAATTTAGCATAAATAGATACATATAAATGTCAGAACACATGAATAACCTAAACCCAGCAATAAACCAGTGTTGTGAGTAGCAGTGATTAAAAATCACACTTCTTTTGACTCAAGGTTTATAACTTTGAGGAGACCTGTCTACCTCATGTATGTACAAGGATATTATTAAAATAGTTAATGTTCCATGCAGTACTTATCCTTTGGATACATTTTATGTTAGACCTTTAGTTTAAAGATCATCGAATTTAAAACAAAGGCTGAATTGTATTTATTTATGTTTTTATCGATAAAAAAGAGTTATCAGTTTTCATTTTCTTTTTGGAGAACATTTGTGGTTGTCTGCAAATCTGTACATGTTTATAAATAAGAAATGTTGAAATTGGTAAATCTCCCATGCATTGGCATTTTGCATTCCAATGTATATATTTGCAAAAAAAAATCACTTCTTTTTATCCGTTGAAGGTCTGGAGTTGATGACGATGATGGTCCCAGTTTCACAATAAAGGCTGACGCACCACCTGAAGTGACGGGAGACAATTCTGAAGCTGAAGCAGGTGAAGAAGAAGATGATGACAAGAAAAAGAAAAAGAAGAAAGTTGGTTTCCGTGACAGAAAGGTGAGACATTATCATTTGCTGCTCTCTAATATTGAAATTTTGTTTGGGTTTACAGAAGTAGGTAGGTGACCCATTTAGCATCAATTTCTTCTTTTTCTTCATTCTAAAGCATATAACAACTAGTATACCTGTGCCGTAAAAAATGACAATTATAAATAAATAATAATAAATAGTCAGTGATCTATGATTTCCAGTGACGTAAAACAAAAGATCGCCTTTCTATTTAGATTTAGATTTTTAACTGAATTAAATAGTTTTATTTTCAAACAAAATAAGTCTCTCATGCATGTCCCTCTCCCACTGTATACATTAGGTGGGTTGGGGGTTGACTGGCTAGCCACCCTCCACCAGCACAGCAACCCCCAACCCACCTAATGTACATGGTGGGGAAGGTGAGACTATATTTTCTTTTTTTTTCTTTTTCTTTTAGCTTCCCCTTTTACATTGGGTTGGTTGGGGGTTGCCGTGCTGTGAGCAGCGATGACTAGCAGCAGAGGGGGAAGAAAGGAAGTAAAATGTGGGGTACACCTTTTTCCCCTGATGGACGAATCCAGCAACGCACACTGTGTATTATATAATTTAGATGATTTGCCATTACCTGTTTCAAGATGTGTACTGTTCTAAGTTAAAGAATCTTAATTTATTTGGGTTTAAAATCAAAAATTACATTACTCTGTTATGGTTAGTTTCACCCACCTAACAAAAATCTTTTGCAAGTTCCTCAAAGATTCTAATTATATCTGACATGGCAAAACTATATATATATGTGCTCATGTCTATTTTATTGAACTGCCATCAAATTATGTGGGATCCTGATTAAATTTCATAATTATTTAGCTACAGCCATACAGAAAGTGACATATCTACATGTTAGTGAAACCAGGAGCATCTGTATATACCTATGCTCTATAAAGACAACCTAATTTATCCATCAAAAATATTACATTCTTACCTGTACTACCTGTTGCTGGACACCTAGCTTAGGTCAATCTCTAATTCCTAGAATATTTATCTATTATCTTTCACCTAAAACTTGTCCATTAACAAAATAAAATTCTTTGGTGTGTGTGTGTGTATATATATATATACATACATACACACACATTGAAACAAGTTCTTAATGGTAAGTTGACTAGACATGTTTCTTGCTAAGCAGTCATTGAGTCAGCAACCAGTTTGCTGATCCGATGACTGCTAAGCAAGAAACATGTGTAGTCAGCTTATCA
>VCCN01001001.1:2677997-2713282 GCA_006491835.1 Architeuthis dux | reverse complement strand
TTTGTAAATGGCTCAATTGGCTGACGACAATTAGCAAAAGATTGCCATTATATGTTATATTTATATATAAATAATAAATCGATTGCATACAATAAGTGAAATTAATTGATATTTATGGATAGGTTCATGTGCTATCATTTTCTTAATGTATCTCTCTTCTGGAATTATTTCAGATAAGTTCCAAGGTTTTAACTTCTGGTTTTGTGTGATTTTTTTTATAGGGACATATTTTATCTTGTACACTGGCTTAATGTTGATTATTCTCAAGTAATGTCTTGATTTGATCGCTATCAACCTCAAATGTTCTACCCAGCCATGGAGGATCGTTCAGCCAGAAATCTCAAGCACTAAACTTTGCAAAACTTCTGAGATGAGGAATTATTATACACTGATTTATTCAAACTACTGTCCTCCTCTTGGTCATTATAGTCACAATCTTTCAGTCATTATACTCTCCAGCCTTCTTCAGGTGCCTGTCATATTCGGTCACGTTCTCAGAATTTTGAACCGAACCCTTTATTCAATCCACGGAGTAGACTGTTCTCCTACTGCTTTCCATGCTAGGGGATATCTCATATTAGTTGATTCTTCTTGGTTATTTTGTCCTTGTGATGTCGCTTCTGCTCGTTCCACTTAGTATATGGACTTCATTGCCTGACCCAGGGATTATCCTATGGCCTAGTGAATTGGTTGTGTATACACTTTACCTGGTGGCCATAAGTTCAGTCCTTTGGTCAGGCAGTGAAATCCATATATCAGTGGAATGAATAGAATCATACTGTGATGATGTAACTTATTCATTTAAAGCTGTAATAACACATACTAAGGTGTATTGTTATCATTTAGGCATTTTAGAATAGCGAAAATGTCATTCAATCTATCGCTATCAGATTTCAGACATTACTTATGTGTTGACCTGATGGATGTATATATTCAATTTGTATTGTTGCTAGTTACATATATTTTATCTCTAATTAATAGATTTCAGTTATTAAAATTTATGCTTTATTTTTGCATAAACTTATATACTTTTCAGCATTATCAATTTGTTGATCTCTAGAACAATCTTGTAGATCTATTATACAAAGACAAGAATCAGAACTGAATCTTATATGAATTCCTATTTTTCTTGCTCTAAATCTGTCTTCTTACCTTAAAGGATATATATTTGCCGACTGAATTATTTACAGTAATTAATGGAGGTAACCATTTTATGAATTTATTTATTGAATTATGTATTTATGTTCATTTACTATAATTTGCTAGTGGATATATGAAAACTGAAGAGATAAATGATAATGGAGTTTTGACAAAATCTTGGAAAGAAATGTTAAATCGGGAAGTAATTGGAAAAATGTAACATTATGTAACCAATTATGTTTAGTAGTTGTTCGTTTTGAAAACATTTTTTTTAATAAATTTAATGCTTCAATGTTCTTTACATCATATTTATTTACTTGTAGTGACTAAATAATTATTTCATTGCTATAAGATTATTTGGCAAGATTATTAAAAATAGTTAATTTTTCTGGCAGTTTGAGTTTTTAATGAAATTAAAATACTGTATATTGCAGTGTGTACAACTATACATTCAAAATTTCCATTTAAAATGTAGGTATTCCTCAGCCTTTTGGCTAAGATCAAAGAGTAGTATCTGTTCTTCAAAACCTTCATGGCTTCGAAGTTCAGAGAAACACATCCTGGGATACGTCCCAGGATTTGTCCTGAGAGAAGTTGCACAGGATATCGAAGCCTTCTGGCCGAGAAGTTGATCACACCTGCCCGGATTCGTCCCGGAATATGTGTCCAGCATGCACAGGATTCATCCTGAGAGCTTTGCAGAGGATTCGTCCTGTGACCAACGACCAGCTTGTCCCAATGTCTGCGTGACATCAGTTGAGGGGAATTGGGTCCCCCCTCCCTCTGCCTGCACGTTCGCGTGTAGGACCCCACCCTAAATTGATCTTGTGTCAAATTTGCCGTTGTGGGGAGGCAAATAAAGAGAAAGATCAAAGTGTAGTATCTGTTCTTCAAAGCCTTCGGGATGAGAAGTCTGATCAACACCGGCCTGGGATTCATCCCGGGATCCTTGTTGCATGCTCATCACCATCTGATGAGAGGTTGCCCAGTATTTCGACATCTTCCGGCCGAGAAGTTGATCACACCTGCCCGGGATCTGTGTCCAGCATGCTCAGTATTTGTCCTGTGACCAACAACTAGCTTACGTGCAGGACCTCACCCTAAACTGACCGTGTGTCAAATTTGCCATTGTGGGGAGGCAAATCAATTTTTTTTTTTTTTTTTTTTTTTTTTTTCCCCAGCTATTTCTAAAAGATTAGATGGCACTTGCCACTGAATAATGCATACTTATTGAATGCTTTAATAATGCACAAACATTTTAAAAGGAATTTCTAGGTAATGGTTTCTATTTATTTGTCTATTTAAGTTAAATATTACTTTAGTTATAATGGATTAAAATCCTTCAAATACATCACTGTAGTTATTATTCTTATGAGTGAACAAAATTATTCGGTTCAGATTTTATAGTCAGTACCAGTTTGGGGACTGCCTTTTCAAAATGCCTTGAATTCTGTCTTATGCACTGTAATATACAGTAACATAAAGTGATCCTCATATGTATATACATAGTAAATAATCTACACACAATTATAACCTCTTAGTAACACGTAAACATTGAGGTATGGTTTGAGGGTGGATTAATAAGTCCTTAGCCTAACAGCTAAATTTTGATCTGAAACTTTCACTGTATAATGTTCAATTAATAAAGAAGCATTGGGTCAAGTGCATTGACAAGGAAGGAGATTATGTTGAAAAATAAATATTTGTTGTGTAAAATAAATGCTTTTTTTCATCATTAAGCTACAAACTTATTGATGTACCTATGTACTTGTAATATCATATTTTTTTTTTCAGCATAAGTCATATTGCAGTAATGCTTTTTTTGTAAATAGAAAAGTTTAAAAGTTGCATTAAGCTTTAGTCTATTATTTTGACTGGTTTAGTATGATATGTATACCCTACATCATACAATTGTGTCATCAAGATGAAATGTTCAGTCAGCTAATTTTGATTAATGTGACCATTTTACAAAATAAAGAATCCTAAAATATTAAAAAATAATTGTCTTGATATTTTTAATTAAAAATAATCATGAAATAATTATACTTATTAAATTTATTAAGTATTTTTGATTATTGAATACTATTCATATTAAAACTATTTGCTAGTATTTTTTCTTACCCTTTATACTCATTTTCATTATTTTTACCTTTTTAGGTATATATCTTAAATAAAAATTCTGGAAATCTAGAATATTTTACTTTTTTTTTTTAAATAAGGATTTGTTTGTTTATAGTACAATGTCTAGATCAGCAACCATTTGTAATTTTTGAATAGCTCCTTCCGTTCTTTTTAAATACCACAGTCCTTGAAAAATTGTTTTTTGACAATTCATTATATGGAGAACTTGATTCAGTTTTCCAGATGAAAGCATGTTATTTTAATTTCCCTGTTTGCCTAATTTTTATCTTACCAAAATTTAAGGAATTTTTGTTTCGCTAAAATTGGACAACTTTTGCTAATTTGGGAATTAGAAATTCTGCTCTCTCAGCAAACAAACTTCAATTGTTAGAAAATTGAATCTTGTATTAAAAAGATGCAAATATTTCAAAACAGATTTGTAACATTATTTTTTATTTTTTTTATCAAATTTGACTAGTTTTTATCCTCATCTTAATTTCAGTTGTTTTTATTTACAACTTTCAATTCGGAAATTAAGATGAAGGTAAAAACTAGTCAAATTTGATAAAAAAACAAATAATGTGTTACAATTACTTCATCCAATAATAATAATAAAGATTTTGTTACAGTTTTAATATTAGGTTTTTTTACTAATAAATCATCCTTACAGATTTTATGAGTAACTATGAATGGGTTATCTCAGTCAATAAATAAAATATTTGATTAAATGTTCTCTACTGCTCAATATTTTCTTTTTTCTCTCTCTTTTCATTTTATTTTATCCGTCGTTTCCTCAATTTGTATCGTGATAAACAGAACGTAAGTGTGTATGCTGCCTGAGTTGGATTAATTTCTGAACTTGTGAACTAATTCTGTTTTCCCAATGCAGGGAAGCCTTAATCAATTCCCAATTGGACACGGATTTGTTTTCAAGTTTTGAATTTGTAATGTTTCTTGTTCTAACTTGTATTATTTGAGAGAATGATGTTCATATACTAGGATTATTTTTTTATAGTTTTAATTAAAATCTTTAGCCATTAAATGTAAATCTTAAAAACTTACATATCTCATTTTTTAAAATATATATTTACCATAGTTGTTTTTATCAATAATTTTATGATGATTGCTTGTTGAATTAGTCTCTTTTTTCTTTTTAAATTTTATATTGCTTATTATTAAAGCTTAATTGTAGACTGCTTTTCTATCTAAGCATAGTTACTTCAGACAGAATTTTAGTAATAAGCTTTAGATAAATAAATCTGAATTTGTGCATGCATATAATGTGTGAATATTTCAAAAGATTTTATCCTTTTTATTTAAAAAAATATATATATTTTACATAGAAATGTGACTTTAAAAATATCTGCTAGCTATCTAGACATGTTTGCATGTCAGTTTACAAGAAAAGTGAATTTGAAAGAAAAAATCATTTCTTTATAGCTTGTTAGATGTTTGTAGAAGTGATAGTTTGGCTTATAGTCAGCTGTGTGTTCAATTTTTGAAAATATTTGACTTTTTCCCATTCTGTCCCTTTTCTTCATATTCATCCTTTCATCTTTTATAACTTTTGCCCATTATTACATCTCCTGATTTTGGGGATGAGCTTTTATTCATTTTTAGAAGTTTATTCTTTCATATTATTACACTCATCCTTTTTTCCCTTGTTGACATCACAATAATTCAGCAGTACTTTTTTATGATTATCATTAAGTGATATCAGCACTTGAAGATTTGGTCCTCTGTTTGAACTGTAGATTAATGGCCAACCTAAGATCTAATTTCATCTGCAGAGTTGGTGAAGCTTGTCCTAAATGCAAAATATAGCTTTAATTTCAAAATGTGGACAAAAGAAGGTTTTTTTGTTTTTTTTTTATTTCTTAATTGTCAATCTAGTGTTTATAAAATCTGTGATACCCACTTGTGTATATCTAGTTATACAATCAAAATATTCTAGTGCATAATACATCATTTATGTATCATTGTGCATTTGTTTGGGTCTCTCTTCAATGGACTATTGATTCCATTGAAAGCAGCTTATTCAACTTGGTTGTAGAATTGGCACTGAACCAATCCAAAATGTCTACTCTTTACAGCATTCAAATCCACTTTGAGGTTATCATTATTCAAGGTGTAATATCTTTCTGCCTATATCAGGCTCGAGGTTATAATAATTCAAAATGTAAGATATTTTATTAAAAACTATGAAAATCTACTTTAAAATAAAATTGATTGAACTACATTGCCATAAAACCTCATTTACAATTCTTAATCTATCAAAGTATACCATTATCACAAGATAATACCTAGCATTGTGGTGTAAAAATCCAAATTATCTGGTTGCTAAAATAGTTACGCAATTAATAAAGTAATACTATAATATCACCTCACAGAAGATAAGATTAATTCACCTAGAAACACAATTTAGCATAATTTCTAAACATAAATTCCCATGGCAATTTCCAACTACAATTTCTTGTAGAAAGGGTGGCATAAAAAATTAAAATTTCTGTATAACTAAAGAATATTCTACCAGTGTAGTTTTTTCCCCCATATTATCTGGATTTTATTATTAAACTCCATGAAAATTGTTAACAGAAGGTGAATTTAAAGTATACTTATAATGAAATCTGAGCATACAAGGATTTAGAAATTTAAAAAAAATATTAATGTTATGCATTTTATTGTCAATATATTTTAAGCATGTGTAGAAAAATGGGTATGGGTATAGATTAACATAAAATAAAAGTTGAAATTTGCAAATAACCAGTTAGATCACTAGTAATGTGATGTGTAATGTAAAAACTATGGCCTTGTAATTCAAAGGATGAGTGTAACAATTACGAGATATCAACTTCTATCTTTTCTCCTGCTTGCAAGCTAAGGAAGAGGTCTTTTTTTCTATCACCTCTCTACTCTTATCAAAAAATACAAAGCAGCCCTTCCAAATTCTTCTTTTCTTTTTATGAGGACCCTAGTATTTTCATTGTCTCCAAGAGAAAATTACACACACCCTGCCACCAAAATTTAAATATGAAACCTCTCTTGCCTCTTATATCCTAAAAATAAATAACGAATGTACTGTTATTTATTTTATCTTTTTTGCCTGTAGAAGGATTCATTGGTGAGTGAAGTGTCCCTTTGCAATTTTTCCTTCCTCAAAAACCCACTGATCGTCAACAATCTTTTAAAATTTTTTTTTAAAACTTGTGGAATGCAAACCTTTTTTTTGGCTGATTTCATTTCATTTTAAATGTCTTTTAACAAGAAGACATGAATGAAAAAGATTTATTTTCAACTTTGTTTCGATTTCGATCATTTTTATCTACATCATTGTTGTTACGTATTCATCTGGTTTGCACACTGCCCAAATATACTGCTATGCAATTAATTAAATTAAATATCAACAACATTAGCCATTAGAGCAGCACTTATTATTGTTGTAATTATTTTTTAAACTAGTAACTGCTTGCATTGCTGTTTAGGTATTTTTCTCAACAGCAATTGTTGTTTACAAACTTCAGTAATTTTGTTTCTTCTTAATTCCCATTGACTATCACATACAGGTTTCTTTTAATTCTTCTTTCAGTAGATTACCCCTTCCTATTTTCAGGATTTCTTAAAAATGAAAGTACCAAATCTTTTTTGAAACAGAAACACCAGATTTGTTGTGGCTTTAATTGCTGTATCAGTTTTTAAGGCATATTTTGAAAACTTAGTTTATTATTACCTTTTTTATTGTTTTAATATTATATATCACAATGTATCTGGTGAATACACCATTCACCAGTGTTATTCTGTACATTCCATTACTGAAATAAGCAGTTTAAAACTAATCCCCCAAATTTAATAATATAAGTTTATTAATCCGGTTTATACAAAACATTATCTCAGAAAAAGTTCAGTTCTCATCTCAATCTTACTATATAGCAATTCTGTAACATGTCACAGCACTAAAATCTGTGTATAACAGAATCTACTGCATTAAACCATATTACAGTATCCACTTTCTAATGTAACAGCTCAGTGTTATTACACTTGCTCTTATATTTATTTTAAATGATATTATGCTTATTTACTATCCACTAGGACTGTTGATTTATTAAAATAAGTAAATGTTAGCACAAAAGCTTAGATTTATTTCCAGGAAACTAAGTCTGACATATGGCCATATTAACAAAATGCTCAGTGCTGCAAATATCTCTTTAAGATCAGTATCCTAACCATATATATGCTTATGTTTATATAAAAATTTGATATTGGATGTATTATGCTTTTCAATTATTTCATGATATACTACATAAGTTTTAATATATTGCATCTTTTTTAGAATGTATGGCAGCATTGTAACAGTTAAATACTGTTATTCCTTACATTCTATTGTAATATAGATAAAACATGGAATATATCATGTCACTCAGTTAGGTACCATGTAAACATTCAAATTTTTTTAGCAAAAATGATTTTTTGCAAATGATATTTTTAATATGAAAATGTAAGGTGTAATTTGTCTTAGTTGCCACTGAAATAATAGGCATGTCTATTTTCACCTGTTTTATGGCACAGCATGATATGAAGGCAGTGATGACTGATTTGTCATTTCACCAATCGATAGCAATTGATTTTAATCAATCATTCTTGTATTGATTTTTTTTCTTTTCACCTTTTACTTGTTCTCTTTGAACTCTTCATTTTAATTCAAAATTAATTCTTCACTTCCACTGTTTCACAACGTAAGTATTTTGTAACTTCAGTGCTATGCTAAGGCAATTTCATCACAGACTTGATAACAGGATTGCCAGATTGGGCTACATGGGGAAATAATTCGAACTTTATCTCCGAGACTTACTCAACACAGGCATTGGAATAGCATTGAATTTGGAAATCAATTGAGTCTGATGTTGAACCTATACCTGTAGACTTGCTCGAATTCCAAATTCAACACTATTCCAATGTCTGTGTTGGATAAGTCTTCAGAGATAAAGCTTGGATTATTTCCCCTTGTAACCCATCTCGTAATATCATAAATGTCCTACAATTATACAGTCTGTGTTTCTTTTACACAAAAATCATTCTACAAAGATTCAACTCATTCCTTTGTTTCATTATTTATAAATTTAGAATTAAAAATAAATCATTGCTGGAAAGTATCTTTTGTTCAAGCCATGTTGTCCAGTAACAAGGCACAAAATCACGTGAATTTCAACTAACAGATGATTAGATTTATTTTATTATTTTGAAACTAATTCCCCTACAACAGCCACTGTGTGTTTCTGATTCGGTTATCTTGTTTTCCAATTAATTGATTCTGCTGTTTGTTTGGTCACCCTGATTCCAGGTTAGGTTTCTAACTCTTCATTATTTTCAGTTCAAGAACAACTATACATTCCCAGTTTGTTGTTTCTAATTGTTTTTATTTTTCATTTTTATTTTCTTGTATTTTGTGAAAATGTTTTTGTATCTTATTTTCTAATAACTTCAAAAGATTTTCCAGGCTTGTAAAATTCTGATCACAATGACCAAGTCAGTACCATTCTTGAACCACTTGCCACAATCATTCATTTCTTTTTAAATTCCTCATAATGTTTCTACCAATTATCTCTGCTCTACAAGTGGTGTTATTGTTTATTTTTGCCATTGGAAAATCACTGGAAAAAATAGTGATTACTAATTGAAACCTACTAAAAACACACCCCAAAAAGTGTAATCTGAAGACACTTTTAGGAACTTTATAAATATTTCTTTTCATTTGTGTTTTATTTTTTTCAGTAGAATCTATTCAAATTTAAGAATATGTGACCCTATTCTGACCTCAATTCACACACACAAACAGCTGATTTATGGAACTGGCTCACCTTGTACAACAGAGCTAATATCCAAGACTTCCACCCTTTAACCCTTTATAGGGCAGCCCTAACAACCTTTTTGTATGTTAAACTAGACCTAATTACAAGATATTTTCAGTTTTCTGAAATCTTTTTGTTTATGTAGGCAAAACCCCTTCTGATTAAGTGATCATATATGGTGCCACGCCCAAAAAGTGAACAAAAATGGTAAATATAAAACAATCTTGCCCCATAAAGGGTTAAACCAAGGGTTTGTGTGCTATGGTCCACCAAGGTGGCACGGACAGCAGCAAGACTCCCAGGTTGTAGGTTTGACACAAGTTTCCTTCTCCTGGCAGATGCAAGCTAGCTATTGGGGTCTGCCGCCCCTTTGCAGGAATGTTCCGACAGTAAATGTTGACCCGTGATTAAACCACAGGATGTGAACATTCCTTAGTTGGTAGATGCCAGAGATGGCTATAGAGTTCTACCAACCTTTTGGAGGAGAATCAAGACACATGATATAAATACAACTTAAAAGATTAGAAAAGTATAGCTTGATCTGTAAAGTTTTTTAACAAGTCATATGAATCAGATGGTTTTTATTTTAGCTTGTTAATAAGTGCTGTTTATGCTGGTATATAAGACTGTCATTTAATTTTAAAATATAAAAAAAAAGTATGTAAATATTATAATACTAGCACACTGGATGCAGTATAAATTGGGGATCCCTACTGAAGCTTAATATGGACAGTTATGGGGCTTGGATGAGTTAGTCATTGTAAAGGATTCATTTTATTGTCCAGCATATATGGTGTGTGCATTTTGGTTACAATCTGGTGCTGATTTAATATATTTATGAAGATCTCATTTTTTAATATTAAAAAAGGGTCATCTTTTTCATGTTTTTACATTCTTATATGAACTTTTTATTTAACATCTGGCTTTGTGTGCTTATTTCTTTTGAAAAAGAAATAAAACCATGTGTAATCATGACAACTTTATTTTTAATTATACCAAAAAGATTCAAGTTTAAAATCATTTATGACATAAATTCTTTAAAAGAAATATTGTTCCTTACTGCCAGTTTGTTTAATAAGACTCCAACCATGAAAATATGAACCTTTGTAACAGACTAATTTCTCCTGTTTTCAGTTCATCAGAATTTCCAGCAGTATCACTGGACATTGTTTTACTTATTCGTGTGTTAAAAGTGAAAGGTTTTACTACAACTGTATTGAAAAGTTTTTCAATCATGTCCAAAATTTGTAAAGATTCTTTACATATTATTTTGTACCTAGTGCATTTCACTTCATCTTTAACTCTGAAAAGATATTTAAATTTTAATGCATTTTAATCATTATGCTGTGAGCATTTGAGAAACATTAGATCTTATGGTGCAGTGTTTTTCACTGATTTTCAATCTCTTTATTCATTATCAATTCTAATTCCATTGAATGGTTCCTAGAAAAGAAATTGTACAAATAATTTGCATTTAAACATGTTCCAATGTATAGAATTTTCACTTTTAGGTAAAAGATCTAATCGATTCTTTTCATTGCATCTGCATCTAATCATCTACCAACAACAGAGATTGCATATCATAATGCATAATTTTTTCCCCTTTTGCATATATAAATAATATATATAAAGAGAGATGTCTTTGTATTCCCTTCCTATTAAAATATTTTTCTTCTAGAAATGGTTCCTGCAAAGAAAACTCTTCTCACTGACATGTCTAAACAATCAGTATTATTTCACTTTTATTTTATTTAAAAGGATTTTTGAAATTATCCTCATATTTCAAATGTCTTTTCTTTCACTTTTGATAGCATTGTTAGTATTTTTAAGGTTATGGAATTTCTTTTTTTTTTTTTTTTAAAGAAAAATCAAAGTTTTTACTAAGAATGGAAAACAATATTAAAAATCTTGTCAGTAATGTGAAAAGTTTATTTCTTCTTCACGATACTCCCTACTAAATCACTCATCACAGCAAGTAAGCAAGTTTCTTTGAGACTACAATGGGACATTCTTTTCTGGTTTATCTCAGTACAACAGATGATTCATTTTATATAATCTTTAATATAGTGACTAATCTAAAACAAAATATTTTTGTTATTACTTAGGTTAGAGTTTTGATACTGATCATTATTAACTAATATTTGTTTTCCACTCTTAGGATTAAGAAATGTTTAATATTTTTCATACAACCTTGAAAATACTGGATGTTGAAAGTTTTTAAAAAGTATGTCTAAAATATGAGATCAGTAAAGAAAAAAAAATGATTTTCTGCTTGTCATATTGCTCTTTATTTAACGAATGTATATTTGTTCATTTCTAGCAAGTTTTTTTCTTTAATAGTCCTTTTTAGAAACTTATTTTTTTAGAGATATTTTTCATTGGTAATTAGTTTCAATTAATGCTTGTTTATATAGAACATTAACCCCTTGCCTCACAATCTTAAGAATATTATTTATTTCCAACTTAAGTAATTATATGGTATGTTTAAAAACTTAGTCTTCAGAATAATGAGTTATTAAAAAAGCATTCTATTAAAGTTTTTATTTTATTTTAGCAAGGATACTTTAAAATTGAATTTAAAATGTTTAATTTTTTGTTTTTACATACTTAGAAAATATTGTGTGCTAGGCAAGAGGTTAAAAATGAAAATGTAGTTTGATTTCTTTATTTCAAATATTCAAAAATTATTTTAAAATAAATCTCAAAAACTAAACGCATTTCATTTTCAAAATCTATGGGGTTGGTTTGGTTTGTCACCGTACACTTTTCTTTTGGAAAAAGAAAAATCAATTTCAAAACAGACCTACAGCTACTTATCTCTAATGGTGTGCCAAAATACCTATAAAATCCGCAATACCCACATAGTATAATTATAAATGTACTAATCTTGAAATATTTTATATCCTTTAAAATAAAGCAATTTCCCTGCAAACTTCTGATAGCTAAATACATTTGTATACTTGTAAAATGTACAATGTTCTATTGCTGTTCAGTGAGAATGTCTTTGGTTAAATTGAATGTGAAACTGTGATCTCTTGATTATTCGGTGTGTGATATGATGACTTCATCCGATTGTTTAGTTTCTAGGTTTTAAACAAGAAAGGTAGATGCAAAAAGAAATGATACCTGATACCCCATGTTTATGTCAATATGCCAGAAATCACACTCCATGATGGAGTCTATGCATAACTCTTAAACTAATATTGATAATAACATTGTAATGGTACAATTAGAATTAGTAATTAACTAGAATATGGTTATACAATAAGTCCCCAGGTTAAGAACATCCGATTTATGGACAACTCGTACTTAGAAACAGCAGACTGCCATAAAGCCTATTAACCGTTAATCATGATGATTTTTCTTTCCATCTGAAAAGAACTGTTTCTGTATTGTTTTTTTTTTTACACTGTACTGTATACCTACACGCACACAGATTCTCTCTCTCTGTCTCTCTTTCACTTTAGTACAGTATCATATATAGTTACAATTAGTACTGTATTATTATGTTTAAGATGTTTTTGCGTTCAAGAACAAAGAATGCTCTGGAAGACGTCAGAACTTGAAAACTGATGAATTGGAAGAACATTTGAAGAACATTATTATGTTTTAGCATTTTTGGAAGTGTTTCTTAAGAGTTTTATATGCATCGAAAGGTAATATATATACTAAGACAAACATTTAATTAACTGACGCTAAATAAGAACTCTATGTACTTATTCCAAGTTACCTACAAATTTGAGTTAAATATAGACTTGGGTACAGATCTCCTTCATAACCGGGGACTGCCTGTAACATGGGTGAATTAAATTTAGGATAGAACCAGCACCAATTTAGGATAGACCAATCAAAATATTCTTCTTTATTTGAAAAAAAGTATTAGATAAAAAGATACCCCTTTGTTTTTATAAGTGTGTTTATGGCTTATTTTGTTATCAATCGACTCACCAACTTACTGCCCTCTTCACCATGAACACTTTACTGAAAAAAGGTAATGCATACATTTAACTTGAACAATTTGCTCATTAACTCAGGTAATTCTTTTTTTTTTACTTATCCATTTCTAATGAAAAACTTGTTACAACTATAATATTGGACTTTATTTATTCACAAACAAAACTATATTCAAACAACATTGCTAGGCACCTTATAATGCCTTGCCATAAGTGTCCTCATAAACTGGTTTTCTCCTGCAGAGATTTTAGCCAGAAATGATCCATTAGTCAGAAGCTATTTTGTTTCATACTATTTGACCAGATAAATGATTTTACATGCTTAATTATTTTTTTGAAGTGGCCCATTCGAGTGCCAAATTATTTCAAGGAGTTTTGTTTCGGCCAAGCCATTTTAGTTCTGAATGAGAAGTCTTCATTTGAAGATGTTTCTTGTATTTCCTCACAGTTGGAAAGCAAGCTTCAGAAGAGCTTATCACTTGTAAACTTTGTATAAGTGTGTATAAATCCATATAAATAAACCCAATTTTGCTGACCAACCGAGGCAGCAATTGACAGCAGTTATGATAGTTTTGAACATGTTGGGATGCATCAGTAACTTTCTTTTAGATGCTGAAAAGTCTTTCTTTTTTTCCATTGAACAGGTATTTTTGTCCAATGGAGAGAAAACTTTGACTTGGTTGAGTTTGCAATGAGCAAGATCAGTGGAACATTGAACTTTTGACTGGTACTCTTTATGTTACACAGGATATTATTATATATGCTCACTTATGGCTTTGTCAATGCAAAAGTCATAATATATATTATCATATATAATACTATTTTAGTGATAATGGCTAATTACTTTTGTTGGTAAATAGCTTCAGTGATGATGGTGGGAGGGCATTTCTTTATTCTCCATTGCATGTTCAGATAGTAACTTCTTTATTTGCAATTTGTAGTCAATTTTCTTGTCTGGTTTTCACCTTTCATTTTTTATACTTTCTTCATTTCCTTGGTTCTGTTTTCTATTCTGTAGTAGTTGAAATTAGTTCTGATACTGTTTCATTAATTTGACATGTCACACAATGGTTTCCTTTTCCAAAGTTGAATTACTATCACTAAGTCTGTGTACAGTTCATGTTCAAATGTTACTTTATTTCTATTAGGTTGTCACACATGAAATGTTTTTTTTTTTTTTTTAAATCTTAAGAGATTAATGCTAAAAGTGAAAGATTTACTAATGTAATAGCATTTTTCTTTTGCAGATTCAATGTAAATAGAGATAGAATTCATTATTATTGGAGGTTTTTGAGCCATTGGTATCTACCCAAGAAGCTAGACTGATTTTTTTTAAAAAGTTTGATTTCAAATTAGGACATAATGCTGCTCAAGCTGCTGATAACGTCAACAAAGCATTTGGAGTGAACACTACTACAGTGTGAACTGTTCAGTGTTGGTTCAATAGGTTTAGATCTGGAAATGTGGATACCAATAATAAACCTTGAGGGAGGCCCAAACCTGTTCTTAAAGATTGAGAATTATCAACAGCATTGGCCAACAATGCACAAACAATGGTTTGAGCATTTTCTGGAGATATGAGGACTTTTAGTTTAGGTCTGGAAATATGGATACCAATAATAAACCTCAAGGGAGTCCAGAAACTGTTCTTAATGATGAAAAATTATTGATAGCAACGGTCAATAATCTACAAACGATTCAAGCATTTTCTGGAGACTTTAGGACTTCAACAGCGACCATATCATATCATCTCAAGGCAATAGGAAAAGTTAAAAAGTTGGAAAAATGGGTTCCACATGAACTGAATGAAATACTCCATGACAGTTCCAGACCCCACACCTCCCAGTTGACTGTGTCTAAGTTTAGAGAATTGGGATATGAAGTCTTGTAGCATCACCCATATTCAACTGAGATTTCTCCTATAGATTATCATCTTTTTAAGCATTTTGAACTTCATATCGATAATAAAAGGTTCAATAATAGGGAGGTCATAATTCATGCTTTTACTGAACCTAAAGAATTTTATGGAAATAACATTATCATTAGAGGATTGTTGGAAAAAAGCTTATTGCTTCAAATAGGTCATATTTTGATTAAATATTTAACGTTTTTTGTTGTCTATATCCGCCTTTATCCTACTATTAAAAAAACATTTTGTATGAATAACCTAATAATAATAATAATAACTTTTTATTAAATTGTGGAAAACAAATATTTACTCATCATACAAATCAGATGAGAATTGATGATTAAATATTTTGTGGGCAGCCTTCTGCAATAATGAAGTGTTGCTAAAAAGGGTATATTTTAAGTTTATTTTTTATTTTTAATTGGAATTTTGTCCCATGTTTGATGTCATATTTATTTTCTGAAGCATCTAAACCAAGAGTTTTATATATATAAAAAAAACTTTCCCTAATAAAGGAGCATTTGAACATTAACTACACAAACACACATATATAATCAATTGAAATATTCTTCTCTTTTTCCCTGCGTCTCTCTCTATATATCTTAATATAACTCTTTCACAACATTCTTTTTCATTGATTCTTAAAACAAAATCATTTTATCTGTCAGACAACTTAATTACTACTACTACTACTACTATGACTATCTGATTTCTTTTCCTTTTGCTTTTTATATCTAATCACACCATCTTTTTTTTTTTTTTTTTTCATCATAAATTTTGTCTCTTCATCACTTTCAGCGAAAATGTAGTGTGGTATTGGGAAAAAAACTTCTTCCTCTGCATGACTTTCTTCATATTTCATAGGCAACATCACAATGCCTTGCACTATTGTTTTCTTTTTCATTTTCAATATGTGTAGCTTTCCCATTTTTCTGAATTGTCTTGCAAGTCTTAATGTCATCAGTATTGTCTATTTGTTGTTCTTACATTTTTATTTTTCATTTAAAAAAGAGTTGATGCTTACTCTGTCAATTTCAAATTTTCTTTTTAAAATGTCTCTCTTGTACATTGACTGAATGCTGGTTGCAAAGGTTGTCTATCTTTTTCCCCTCTCTTCCTCTCTATTCAAGACAAAAATTAAGAATTTATTTTCTATAGTGAATCCCATACAAAGTATTTTTTGATCAAAAAGAATTTTTCTAATGTGTTTCAAATTGAAAATATGCCTTATTTAACATTTTTGAGATTGTAGAAAACAAATAAAACATATTTTTAAATTTTAAACCTGTGATACTGTATTCATTAAAGAATATTTTAAAATGTTATTCTTTTTATTAAAATCTTTTGTATGACTTTAAATGAAAATTGTTAATCTTTGTACAAAATGTTTAGATTGTTTTTCCTAAGGATACAATGCTTGACATTCATTAGTTGAATCATGTATAAGATTAATTATTTCTTTTGAATTTGATTCAGCAAATCAACATTTCAAACTTATGGGTTGTCATAATTTTTATAACTATTATAATTGAAAAGATGGTGGTGGGGAACATGGAGGAAAAATAGAAAAGAAATGGCTTTTCAAATTCACAAACTATTTATAACCAATGATTTCAAACAAATTTGTTAAGCTTTGATTTTCAGTTCTTGTTCCTAAAAAATCTCAATCAAATATTCCCAATGGAAGTAATAAAAATGATTAATCAAACTTAAAAAGAATAAATGAATGTCATCTTTTAACATACTGATCATATAGTGCCTATGTCTATTCTCTATCAAGTTCTCATAGTCTTTAAATATATATTTACAGTTTTTATTTTGGTTGAAATTGGGCCAGACATCCCAAAAGACATTGATTGATTGTTCTGCATTTAAAATTTCAAAGAAAAAAACAGAAGCTTATATTTTTTAAGGTTTAGTTAATAAACTTTCTCACGGATAACTTTCTTTTATGTACACTTATTACTGATTTATGATACTTGTTGGTAAAAATCATGTTTCTCTTCTTACCACGTTACCCATCCACATATTTGTAATGATTATGAATATTGTATGATTCTATTTTCATTGTTCTCTCTTCTCTGTATTTCTTCTATTTTGCTCATTGGCCAATTGGGCTGCATCATAGCAATTCATTTCACTTTGCATTTTTGCTTCGTTTTGGTCAGATTGGTCACCGGAATAGGGTAAGTTCATTGCACAGAATCTCCAATTTCATTTTGGCAGGATCTTTGAATTCTAAACACTCCCTCCACTCTACCTCCTGCTAAACACAAAACAGAAGGAATTATTAGGTTGATGCAAAAGTTCCCAGCGCCATCTTTTACGCAATGTTAGGGAAATCTTAGAAGTGTCTTTGAAGTTTACGCAGTTCTTCATTGCTTGTACAAACATACCTTTTAAGAATCGTTTGTGAAAAAGTGATAATTTTACTTTGTTTTGGTGGAAATCATAGCTGAATTTAGCTTTCTAAAATGCACATTCGACTTTGTTTAGGGTTAATCTGGAGAAAAAGTGCAAAAAAGCTAGGCAATGTATCACTAAAGCTTATAGTAATGATGCAGTGGGTGCAAGCACATGTCGGGAATAGTTTGTAAAGTTTTAAAAAATAAGGTTTTTGCGTTCAAGAACAAAGAATGCTCTGGAAGACGTCAGAACTTGAAAACTGATGAATTGGAAGAACATTTGAAGAACATTATTATGTTTAAGATGTTTTAGCATATTTGGAAGTGTTTCATATGCATAGAAAGGTACACTATATATACTATATACTAGCACAAATATTTAATTGACGCTAAATAAGAACTGTATGTACTTATTCCAAGTTACCTACAAATTCAAGATAAAGGATCTCCTTCATAACCCGGGGACTGCCTGTAACATGGGTGAATTAAATTTAGGATAGAACCAACACCAATTTAGAATTGACCAATCAAAATATTCTTCTTTATTTGAAAAAAAAGTATTAGATAAAAAGATACCCCTTTGTTTTTACAAGTGGGTTTATGGCTTATTTTGTTATTGATCGATTCAGAATTACTGCCAATTGAAGATGCAGCACAAAACGTGATCTTGCAGAAAAATTAGAGGTGAATCAATCTATTATAGTACATTATTTACAAAGCCTTAGGGGAAATTCAGAAGTTAAGATAATGGATTACACAGAAAGGAACAACGGTCAGCATTTAAACACTGGTGTTTCTCTTCTTGCTCAATGCAGGGATAAGTCATTTTTGGACAAGATAGCCAATGGTGTTTTGAAAAAAAAATAAGGATTCATTATGAGAATCTAGAACAGTGGTTCCCATCCAGGTGGAGAGAACCCCCCGGGGGGGGGGGTTTAGATAGTCCAAGGAGTTAATAAGGCTATTAGGTAAAAATAAGTCTATCAAATGATGTGTTCCTAATTATTTTCACTTGCTTCCTTTTGAGTAACAAGTACATGCTACTAGCTGTACAATTATACAATTAAACTAATCTGTCTAATTATATGTAAAATAAAGTTATTATTTGAAATTATTTGTTGTTGCAACTTAATAAATGGAAGGTGGGGAATACTAGTAATCTTATTGACAAAAGTGGGGAATGACTCAAAGGTTGGGAACCACTGGACTAGAACAAAGAAAACCATGTCTAGATCCAGGACTCAGTAGATTCCATTTAAGTTGAGATGTTGAAGGCTGTCCTGGATTTATTTATTTTGGATTCATTACCATCTCAATTTAAATGGAATCTACTGGGGAGGTAAGGAGTTCTTCTGTGTTTAGTAGGATTCAAAAGGAATTCTTTATGAATTGCTGGAACCTGGACAAACTGTTACTGTGCAATGCTACAGTGAGCAAATTGGTATGTTTGAACGACGCATTGGAAGAGAAAAGACCTGGGAGGTTGACTGGAGATTTTGCTGCCTGACAATACCTGTCTTCATGTTGCAAATGTGATGCAACAAACAATCATGGGGCAAGGATTGGAAGTTCTTCTACATATTCAGACTATTACTCCATGCAATACTCTTTGTCTGGTCAGAGGTTCCAGCAAGATATTGATAAATTCTTCAATGAATTCATTGAATCAAGGCCAGAATTTTACTTTTATGATGAATACACAATTTAGCTGAAAGGTGGTTTAAGGTCATAGAAAGCTAGGGAAAATACTTTGATGAATAATGATGCTATGAATAAAAGATTTTGTCAAATGCTGGAAACCTTTGCATCAATTATCTTTTCTTTTTTTTTATTTAAAAATATTCTTTCTCAAGCAGATCTTCAATGATTTGGTCTCTACTGAGACCTGTATAATATTTCTAATAATGAAATATTGCTTGCAAGGCTCTTGTATTTATGCTGAGGCTGTGAACATTTTGAAGGGTATAGAGCTAAATTGTTATATTCTGGGTGACTAAAACCTCACGTCAGCAATCACACTTTCGAGTCCGGTCTCCAACATTCCATTTCTAATGTCTAATAAGATTTCTTTCTTTATTGTGATCTCTACTTTTATTACTAAAATGCTAGCCTAATAGTCATTAGTATTTCATATTTGTGAGATTTGTTTTTAAAATTTTCTACTGATAGGAATTAAATCAAGCTTTATTCTCTTTCAAGTGTGTCAGCCTCAGATTTCATGAGGATGCAACCAGGTGATCTGTTTTGGCTAGGATTAAGATTGCCTTCCTTCTGCGTTTTTTTCTTGTTCTTGTGCCACTGTATATTTGTTACCGAAAGCTTCTTGAAGGATACGATTTTATTAAAATCTTGATATGCAATGATCTCCCCCACAACATTTTACAAATCTCCAAAAACTCACTATCTCTCTATTCTCTTTATATAATGTTTGAAGATATATAATTTGTATGTGCATATGCATGTACATAAGCACACCCACACCTGCATCTAAGGTCGGCTACTGTTGTCTTGTTTGAAAGTTAATATTGTCACTTTTTGCTAAAGTAATACAATCACACATGCGTGCACACACACACACACACACACACACACACACTTGTCAACAAATAAGGTAAGTCAATCATGTTGTTTTTCAGGCAAAAATCTCTCAACCATTCTCTTGTAAGTTTAAAATTGAGCTGCTATGTAAATGATTGTTTTGAACTATTTGGAGTCAAAAATATGTTAAAAACCAGGATAGGCAATAAACTATGAAAATATTGAAAAATATTTTCAATTTCAGTGTTCTAGACGTTAAAAATATTAAAATTCTAAAACTTCAAAATTTTTTAAAAAACCTTAAAATTTTAAAATTAACATTTCTATGAACGTAGTTCTGTCTTGTGTTTTGTTCAATATGTCGGGAGAGAGTTCCATACAAAACAAGGTTAGGATTTTTTTTGATTTTTTCCATACAACATAAGTTGAAATGTACTCCCAGGGCTCCAGACTAACTTCACTACCGTCCCAGAACCAACCTGAAAAACAATTTTAACCATCCCGAAAAACAATGTAAACGGTCCCAAAATCAAAATGTTGTTTCTTTACTTTATTATCATCTATAGTTGTTAGTTGTTAGTAGCATAATAAAAACACAATTAAAATGTTGAGAAAATAAATAATTGTCAATCTCCAGTCCAAACCTGGAGTTGACTTTGTTTTTCTACCATACCAAAAACAACAAAACGACAAGAACAATCCTTGCCAAATTTTTTAAAAAAGAAAAAGAAATCTTCCCTGGGATACGTCCTGGAAAGGAAGCGTTTTTTTTTTTTGTTTTTTTTTGTTTTTTTTGTTGTTTTTTTTTGTTTTTGTTTTTTTGTTTTTTTTAGTTTTTTTTTTTTTTTTTTAAAATCATTCCCATCCCGGAATGGATATTTGTTTGTCCTGAACACATTTTTACCATCCCTGGAACAACATTAATTTCGATCCCTGTATACTCTGTAATAAAGAAAGAAAAAAACAGTTGGTGTTCAGAAAAACAATATTTTAAAACTGAAGAGGCTGTATATCAAGGGAACAAAACTGCTAATGGAGAGTAACTTTTAATATAGAGTGTGTTTGTATTGTAAATATGTCCAGTGTCATATGGTCAGCTGGTTTTTTATTGCTTATTTTCTCAATTTTTATGGGGTTTTTTTTTTGCCCTTCGTACACTTATTTAGCACTCAACATCTTTCTTTTTCTCACTCTCTCTTAAAATGCCTAATTTTATGTCTAATTTATTGTCTTCTCTTTGTTTTATTCTTTCTTGGTTTCTTTGTTTTTTATGTTGGAACATTTTGCGTGTATGTATGTCTCTGTCTGTGTGCATTACTCCTCTCTAAGACCATTGGTTTCCCCATTCAAATACTCTTAAGGCCAGACCGAACACTTGTAGAAAATAGTTTATATGACTTTTAACAACATTTATTTACCTAGTGCTTAAGGCTGACTTATAAGTAGCAAAACTTCAAGTGAATTGTTAATTGGCTGCTACCCACAATTAGACTCCAAACAATTGATATACTTACAAAACAAGTATGATTTTCCATCAAAAATTTTATCTCAGATATATGATGATCAAAAATAAGTAGTAATACAAAGAAAGAATTGAAAGTTATTTTTTGTGGTTAATTTATTTATATATTATATATATATACTCCTGGGCAAAAAAATGGGCCATATACATTTTGCCCAGAAGTGTTATTTATTTATTTATATATATATACATATATATATTATATATATATATGGGGTACCCAGTGTTGCCTGGGAAAGAAAACCTTAAATATTAGAACATGAAAGCAAATGATATTCTAGAGATTTAAGGGGTGGGGTGCTTGACCAGTGAAATCCTAAAACTGAAAAGAGAATTTTCGGATGAAATTGTTGGTGCTTTCAAGCAAGATTCAAGACCTGCATTACCTCTGTGAAAGTGTCTTTTTGGGAACAAAAATGTATGTTTGATCGAGGATGGTTCTATTTATGTTGTATCAATAAATCTGAACTGTACCCTTACTTTCATTCCGTTGCATTATCGTCCATCTTACGAAAGTACGGCTTTGAAGTACCTCGCTTGCTTCTGTTGTGAAGCAGAAAAATGTTTTCTTTGGTGGGGGGGTATTCATTTGTAAATATGTTCAGATAGTTTCGTGTTTTTGAAAACTGATTTTGAACGGTCGTACTACGGACAGAAAGTAAAGGTCCTGCTGAGCATTCTAGCTACATCATTAATAGAACCGCAACCCAAATGAAAAAAAAATCTTTTTCTAAAATGACACTATTCCAAAGGTAACAGAGGTTTGATTGAAAGCAGCAAAAATTTAAACGGGGAAAAATTATTAGGTTTTTGGGGTTTTCACTGTAGAAACAAATTGTAATATAAGAAAACAACTAAATAAAATAAGCTGACGGTAAATAGTAGTCAAAAATGAATAATAATGGTTTACAATTTTTCATCTGAAAAAAATAAATAATAAAATACAGTCGGCCCTCCAATTCTGTGCGGATTCAAATGTAGCGAATAAATGTAGACTCCCTGCTAAAGCTGAACACCTATTCCTGTAATTGTACTCTATTAAATGAAATATGTACATTACTTTACAGTTAACATCCATAAAATACTGCAACAGTACTGTGCTAAAATAAAACAGTAATATGTACAGAGATAGAGAAAGAAAGAAAGAGTATATCTGTATTTGAACTTTTAAAAATGTCTTTTATAAATAAACTTACATATAAATTTAAGGTAATATAATTTAGTAATGTACTGTACATAAGGTCCTATGGTTTACTAAAATGTACAGTATTTTTAGTAGTCCGTGGTTTTTTACAGCAGCCCGCAAAAAATTTGTAAAAAATCCCATTTAACTATTGGTGACAAAATCGCGAATAATCAGATCTGCGAAATAGAAACCAGACTGTAATTACTTTCAATTTTATTCTTAAAAAATTACCTGATTTAATCGGCTGGTACATTTGAAAAAAGGAAATGAAGGGGTGATAGAATCTGACCACATCTTCGGTTGTTACATTTGAAAATGGTAAGGGAAGCATTCGTATAATTTGTCTTACTACTACTTATACTGTTGACGATATTTTATTTAATATGTATCATATATATATATATATTTTCTATTTAATATGTGTCTGCTAATTACAGGGATTTTTAAATTCTGTACCACCAAAAGACTTATAGTTTATTTTTATATAACAAGGATGTTGGAAACGTTCATTATCTTAAATCACAAATAAGTGTAAAAATGATTAACCCTTTCTAATAATATTATGGTAAATAATTTTCTACACATTTATCTTCTGTTATGTTTTGAATTTGTCTGATTTGATATGGAGGGGAAAATACAAAATTTAAGGAGTTCTAATTCATCTCCTTATATTAAAATCAGATTTCCCTAACCAAAACCTCTTCAAAATATTCATATCAGCCCCTAAAATCTATTTTGCATAATATATATACTATTTAAATTAAACCAACATAATTCTCTCTATTTAAGAATTTATTTGCTGAATGATTCACAACTGTTCAGAACATTTATTTTAGTATGAAGAAAGTTTACAAATTGTGTATGCATAACAATCATATTTACATATCTAGGGCTTTAAACATTTTCAGTGGTGTAATAAACATCATAATTCTTTTTAAATCATTTACATTTGTTGATAACCCTACATATTTACAACTGTTGTTCTACTTATTCTAGTAATTTAGTGTATTCAGAAACTGTCATAATCATGCAGAGTTTAAACACCATCATTTTTTTTAAAAAAGTTCTCATAGAGCTTCAATCTATTTCAGTGATCCTGTTCTATTCATGCTTCTCATTCTATTTTACCAACTCAAATTCCCTTAAACAAACAAAAAGAAAAACCCTAAAATTTTCATGAAACTTTCAATTTCAACATGTTTGATCAATTTTCTTTTTACTATCAGGAATTGTCAGCAGAGATCCAAGAACTAATACAACAGGAGGTATGGTAGCCAATAAATAAAAAAAAAAGCAAAAAAAGCATGGTTATCATTAATAAAAGGAAATCTTTCCTGTTTCAAATGAAGATGTAATAATCCATGATTACTTCCCTTTTCGTCTCCCTTCTCCTTATCAACTCTCATACACATCATTAAAAGGTTGTTTTTCTTTTATTCAAAATTATCTATAATGCTTTGTTAATTTATACAAGATTTGTTATATTAAAAATGTTTTCCCATGTTTACTTTTTATGCACAATTTTCTAATTATCCAGCTTCCATTTTCTGATTTTTTTCTTAAATCTTTTCTGCACCAAAAGAGAAACTTCTCATACTTGTCTATTTTAATAAACTAATTTCCAATTGTTTTTCACAGAAAATTGCCCAATTTATCATGAATAATTTGTCAGATTCTTCAGTTTGGCTTTCTCCTTTGTATAATATTTATCATATCTCTTTCATATGCATCCTGTGTGAATTGAATTAACCTAATTATTT
The DNA here is from genome assembly GCA_006491835.1 of Architeuthis dux. Lineage (NCBI taxonomy): Eukaryota > Metazoa > Mollusca > Cephalopoda > Oegopsida > Architeuthidae > Architeuthis > Architeuthis dux. The sequence continues at coordinate 2,688,905 of VCCN01001001.1, read as the reverse complement.
GTGTGTTATACATATAACTATGACATGTGCTAACACAAATCTGTCACCTATGGGTTATGAAGTTTCAATATGGTTTCCTGGTGTGTTTTTCTTGGCAACAAGAGAAAAGTAACTCACAATTAAGACAGTTATTATAACAATTTTACACCATTTAGTATTTTGGTTAGTGTACCTTTTACTAAGAAGAAATTTTAAAATAAAATAGGAATAAGGGGAATTATTTTCTTTCTTTCTTTTTTTTTGTTGGGTTTAAATAACATTTGAATGGCTATGCCCAATAACCAGTTGTTACTTTTACACCAACACATATTCTTATGAATCCATGGTAAGTGATATTACATTCTGTCCCTTACCTAGCTTTGAGGTATCCTCAAATATTAGAGAATTACCTACACCTTTATTTATAATGGTTGACTTCTGATATATTTCAATGAAAATTAACATTTTGAATATGCACCATCATAACTCTTAATGTGTGTCATATAATATAACTAAAAACTGAATTTTCTTTTTACCCTTACATTTCAGTCTTCCAGCCATACAAAATAACACTTTTATTTTTTATCTCATTAATAATGATAACCAAATCCTGGATTAAAAAAACAAAAGGTTTTACTAAGGATTTGAAAAACCAAGCCTAGTTTATAAAAAAAAAAGGTTTTTTATTAAAATCACAATCTTGTCTGCCTCAAAGCAATAGTACTTCTTTCCACCAAGTAAGTCCTGATAAATTATGGGTAACATGTACTCAGCTCAGTCTTAATTTCTCTAACTTTCAACTTTTGGCCTGTTTTATTGTTCTCATCAAATTCTTCATATGTTCATATCTTTTTGCTAATGACATTATAATTATACAGGCCTCTCCCATTATAAAGTGGGTGTTGGAGTCTAAGAAAGAAAACAGAGCCATGATCAATTTAGCTATTTTGGAGCTAGATTAATATTTTGGGGTCCACCATCCAACAGTGTTACAATGCGAATTGCGCTATAACAGGTGAGGCCTGTACTGGTTTTTATGCTCCAAAGCTTGGAAAAGCTTTCATTAACTTATTTGGAAAAAAACAAAAATGAAAATCTTCCCAACATTTTAATTATATCTGATAACGATTATCTTAAAAATATTTAAAGATCCTTACTGCTCTATGCTATGATTCAATATCTATATGCAAATAATTATTACCATGATATATTGTATTTTTTTAGCTGTTAGCCTCATCTTCATTTTGTTTCTATTTTCTATTATTTTTTCAAAAATTTAATATAAACTATGCATTAGATCTTGCCTAAATATCTTTTTCAGGATTTTTACAAAAGATTATTTTTTTATAATCTTTAGTGCTAAGTTGTTTTCTACAACAAAGAAAACTGAGCAATAAAAATAAAAAGGTTTATTTTCAAAGCTGGTCAACTCCCAAATAAAAAAAACAAGGTTCCCAGGGGGTTGTGTTATTTACCCTGTGCATGCTTTCAAATCATAGAAAAAAAACATGTCATTCTACTTTATTTTTAGCATATGGTGCTTTCTGATGACTTATGCTAGATTAGGCTTAGTCGTGGTAGCTACTGGTAGTTTACTAAGGCACTCATTCATACAAATGAAAGCAATAAAGATTTTTTATAAAGCTCATGTTTTGTTCATAAGAAACAGCAGTGTTTTGAATGATAATTTGTTCATGCAGAGAGTAACTATGCTTGGTGAGAACTGAACCAAATAGGTGGAGCTGTGCTATGAAGTTATGTAGTGAGATAAATAGGACATATTTCTCGGTCTGGTTACATCACTCAACAAATCAGCAGATTTCTTTTTTTCTTGTGACTTATGGTTCATCTTTACGCACCACAAGTACTCCAGGAAGAGGAGTATTCATGACTGTCTGCAGTTTGTGTTTCCTTCCTGGTGATCTTTTGTAATTTTCTTTTTTTTAAACTCAGTTGTGCGTACAAATTATTTTGGGTGCAAAAAAAGATAATTACATTTTTCCTGACCAATATCTTTCTCTATGCTACTCCTTGAAGGAATTGATATTTTCAGATATGACAGTTGCTTAACTGAGCCTGTTCCACAGAATGGTCACTCTGGCATCCATATAGTACCCCTTTGGGGTATTAATTTTGTTGCTCTGCATTGCACAAGTTCCACTGCATTTATGCTGTACTTATATCTGGGAGACTATATGGTTGAAGCAAATTCAAAATGTAAGCGGACCAATAACTTGTAGAGTAAAATGCAACTATCTGGGTCAAGGTGTTTAAATGCATGTCTGATATATCCAATGGTGTAGTTTGCTTGGTTTATTTTGATCTGCCAGATCTGCCAATAATAATTACTGCTATGTAAATGTGCTCACTTTGAAATCTATCAACAGTACATAAATCTCAGAAGAAAGAAAATGACAACAACCATTTCATTGTTGTTCCTTATTGAACTGATCATGTCCAATAAGGCAGCAAACTCATTTATCTTCAAAAAGAGAAGATATCAGCATCATTAAATTGATGGATATCCATCAAGAGCCCAAACTCAATACAAGAAACTGGCCTTACCATTTAAGCCTAATCACCACCCAAGAGGTTGCTTATAGAGGAGTACAATTTCAAAACCAAACAAAACACTGGCCTTGCCTGTAATGTTAAACAGGCAGCTTGGTGTGTACTTTTAATCTTTTACAAATGTTTCAACCCTAAAAAAAAGGCAGGGTAACTTTCTGTGTTGCTTTCTCTTAGAATATTTATTTTAGTGTAAAAAAAAAAAGTATACAATTTGTATATACAAGCACACATCATAACAATCATATTTACACAATATCTAGGGCCTTAAACCTTTGCGGTGGTGTAATAAAAAACATAATTCTTCTTAAAATCATTTGCATCTGTTGATAGCACTACATATTCCGGTAATCTATTCCAAAGTCCTACCACTTTATTGCTAAAAAAGAATTTTCTGATATTCACTATACTTCTATTTGCTTCTACCATATATGTGTGGCCTCTCAGTCCCTTGTAGAAAAAAATAGAAAATTAGTCTTTTATATTGTCTGGGGGTGACTGATAATAATGCAAGGGTGCCTGGAATCATGCTTCCTTTAAGGGCTTTTGCATAGAAATATCAAAAAGCCAAGGGGTCTACAAATGTACTTAATTGGTGCAGTAAAAACAGTCTATCCTACTTATTCCTTAGTCTTCAATCCTAGATAGATGTATCCTTCTATCTTGAGATTCATAAGAGGTGACGAAAAGTCCATATGCAAAAAAGGAAAGATGTTTGGTATTACATGACCCATATAAATGTTGATGTCCCAGAAAATAAAATATGCTGGTAAGAATAAGCTCTCACCCATGGTCTTGAGATTTTCCCCGTTTTCATCCTGCATGTATTTCTTTGACCCATGGATATGTCATAATTTTATACCCACAGGATTCACTCTGAAGCAATGGTTTCCAGCTACCCAGACAGCCAACCCACAGATCACTATTTCGATTGTTATGGGAAATAATTGATCAAAAACAAATCCAGGAAATGGCTATAACTTTTGATATTTTTTTTCTTTTTTAATCTGTTCTGAATTTCTGTTTTTAATTCTTTCTCTTTTTTTCTTTTTAAATTTAATAGTTATTTGATTAATTTGAATTTTCTTTTTTGATAGCAACATTGTTTTCTACTAAAAAAGATTAATGAGTTTGTTTTCTATTGTTTCATTTTTGTTTCATTGTTTGCATTAAATTTATTTTCTTATGTATTAATCTATTTTTCAACACAATTTTTTGTTGTAGTCCGCAAGTTGAATGTGTTTTTTTTTTTTTTTGTTTTTTTTTTTAACACAGCACCTAACAAAGTGAACAAATATATTTGCTATGCATACAGTTATGCATATGTATTTGTGAAAACTATGTTCAGTCTAAGTATTCAATACCAATCTTCCTTACATGACAAATACATTTTAGTGGGATTTAAGTTCGAAAAACACAACACATTAATCAGTGGATTTTTTTATCACTAGCTGGTGATGGGTCTATTAGTGATTGCTATACCAAAAACATATGTTGTTTAAATATTATAGCAGCTTTAGCATTGAAAAATCTGAAAACATAGAACAAAAAGCCTGCTTATAGGTTATCAAGATTAGACTAACAGATAAGATGAATTTGAATGCAATATCTATATCTTCAGAATGAAAGAGGAAAAAAAACAAAATTATCCTAGTATTTAAAGGCAAAATATGATGAATGAAACTTCAACAATTACAAAGAGATAATACTATTAATAATACAAGATAATTCAAAGATTTATTTATAATCCAATAGCATTCCATTGAAATTCATGAATTTTTCGGGTTTCAAATAGTTCTTGATACCTGATCCAACTTGTAATGACAAACCTCAGTATAAATTTTGTTAACATGATATCGATGCTCAAGTAATAGTCCTTATTCTACTGTTTTCATTTGGAAGAAAATACAAATTTTATTCTATTATGCTTGTCTGCACACATTTTAATAAGAATTGCCAGATTTATCTGTCTTGCTGGCAAATTAACCCAGGGGAAAAGTTGATGGTAAAAGCCTTCAGACTAATTACCAATGGCCCATTGCCTCCTTAAATTTTTTATTTATTTCTGTATTAAATAAAAATGCCTCTATGGGCATCTCAATATACAAAATACATTAAAAATACATATTCAACATTAAAATACACATTAATTCAAGTGATAAAAATGTATGAAACTTCTATGAATCAATTTGTTTTTGCAACTGACCTAGCTAGTAAATTTCATAGATAAGTGTGATGCAATCATATCTTTAGACTGATGTTTCATGATACATAAGCACAAAGTGGACATTTTCACTATGGTTTGATAAATAAATAACTGAAAGCGCATGATAATATAAAATGCTTTTATGACCATGGATTTAACCGAACTTGAATATGAAATAGATCAAATACTAAACTTACTTATTTCTTTCTTTTATTCAAAACATCTTCAAATACAATATAACTCTATTACACTAAAATATTAAGACTATGGATTCTTTCAACTTGTATTAACAGTGATAACCTCTTAATCTTTTAATAGTTTTATAAACCAGTCCAGCTATTGTTCTAGCCTCCCTAAAATTGTAAATTTACAAAACTTTGGTTGGCTATTTAATGTTTTTCTTCTGAAATCTCAAAATCCCTGAGATTGTCATCATAAAAAAGGAGAGGATCATATCATAATTATAAAACATACTTACATAGATTTCAGTTGAGATTAATAAACGTTTGGATCTTTAAAAGTTGCAAGCAAATTTTATTGAATGTATTCTCCTCACTTAAATTTTTATTTTAATATTGGTATACATAGTAGATATCTCCTATAAAAAAATGTTTTTATTATGTACCTTTGAATAATAAAATCTTAGTGGATGCTGTGACATAGCTCAAAGTTCTCAAAATAAAAATCATGATTCTGCTGCCCTAGGAATTTTACATTTCCAAAAGAGATTTTTTTTCAATTATTTCAAAATTACACAAAAAGAATTCTATCCCATTTTCTCATATATTTGAGAGCCAACAAAGGGACAGTTCAGCCTGTATATGAAGAAAATGATATTCGGCTTTACATAACCCATGTAGGATTGATTAACCAGGAGATAATCACTCTTATCAGGATTTAATATAGACTATAGTTCTTGTAGTAATATAGATTATAGTAATAACATTAATAACTCTGTTCAAGCCTATAAATAGCCATGTAAACTTTAGGCAAATTCTATCTATATACTTGTAAAGTCTAGAGATACCTAAGGAAGATAATGTTCTTCTCTTTCATTACCATAAGTAATTTAAAGCAGTTTTTCCTCTTTATTCTCAGCATATATTGAATTTATAGAGCATGTTATAATTTAAGCATGGTATTTTAATGTTTAATTATTCATTTATTTATTTTTGCTTATTTATGAATGAACTAATTATTAACCAATAACCACTTTGTTCTATTTTGGTTCTGATATTAGGACATTGTTCAGTTTAATGTTTAACTGGAGATCACCAGGTTCAATCTCTGATACTACCTGCTGCGCATATGAATATTACAACTTGGCTATTTTAAAGATAAAACTTTTGGATACTGATTCATTCACTTGCAATCTACTTGGTCAGCATAGTAGAAGTTAACTACTAAAACCTGACCTGATTGCATCTCATACGTTAGGAGAAGTAAAAACTGTTGTACAAAAGATCCAGCATGGAGTTCCTAAAATGAACCTGTTAGAAACTGTCACTAAAACTGTCAACATAGGTTTCTTCAGTTTTTAAATGATTCTGGCTGGCTATGTATGTATTGTACATACAGGTCACACCAATGGAGCTAAAGGGCTGAAAATTTAAACATTTACTCCTTATGTCTAGAAAAAACTTCTTTTTTTTTTAACCAACCACAAAAATAGGTTTTTGAAGGTGGGGGGTTCAATTTACAATGTAAGTTTGTGCTAAATTGGTCCCTTAGTTATCCAGCAGTTTTCACATTTGTTTCTTTTCAAAATTCAGACTTTTTAGTGATCTACCAAAAAGCGAGATAAGTAACTTATTCATTGATCACCCCCAACACGGCATGCTGCCAAAAGATGTTGGTCACGTGACGGTTTCTATTGAGTGACTGACCAGACCTATTTTAATTATTTATTGCTTACTTAGCAGCCTATGCAAGCTGATATTAAAGCAGTTCTATTAAATGTTCTACCACTTGACTGAAGCTGATGGGGGCATTCGAAAGTTTGGACAACTGTTTCCATATTCCCTTACAGTCTGTTGCACTGTAGAAAAAGCTTGTCACCTTAAAGTGTATCTTATTTTCAGAGTTCAACCACAATCAGTAGGACTGGCTGTGACAAATATTTTCTTTTCTTTTCTTCTTTTGTTTCTTATATTTTGTACTTTAAAAAAAAATAATTTTGAATGATTAATTCTTTGTGCTCATTTAAATATTATTTAAATCATTGTCCTCTTTTGACTATGCTTGATTTTCTTATTTCATTAATGTAATAATCATATCCAATCTCTCATTCTTTACTTTTTCTAGAGCATGGTAAAGTCATTTTTCATAAACTTTCAGCTTCAGTATTGGGTAATCATTTTCCAGTTTTTGATAATTGCTGATTGCCAAGCTGAATAAATAAATATCAAACTTCAGTTTTTACCATTCAACAAACTTAGTGTTAATATGGGGAAAAACTATTTTTTAGATATTTTGATTTTGATTTTTTATTGTGGTCTTAACAAAATTATCTAAATTTTATGTTTTGTACAAATAATACATTGAAGATTCCTCAACATTTTGATTGTTTTTGTATCCGCTAATCTCTTTCATCTTTCTTTGTTTCAGCATGATGAATATCCAGAGTTGGAATTGGGAGAAGATAGCATTTTTTATAAACTTGGCCAGAGTGGTCTCATCTCATTCTCAGATTACATCCTGCTGCTGACTGTCTTATCTAGTAAGTAACAAGCATTCACCACATGCACACACACACACACACACATATATATATATATATATATATAGTAGTCCCTCCAATTTTACGGACTCGATTATTTGCAGATTTTTTTTCATCAATAAAGGGAAGCTACTCTCACAGACTTTTGAGGAAAAAAAGGGATCAAGTTTACATCAGGCACCCTGAAAATTGTCGACTTGAAAAAGGGCACATTTTGCCTTGACACCGAAAGTTCAAAGTTATAAAAAATTCATTAAAATTAAAATAAATTAGACTAATGTAAGCAAAATTTCTCACTCTGTGAATAAGAAGAAAAAGGTTTGATAAATTGAAAAGGAGCTGTATCTACAGACTTAGGCAATGCATTAAAAAAATAGTTAGATTTAGCTCCAAAAGATCTTCCATATTTCTTTGTGTATAACACGAAAATCTTTGTATGAAAATAGGCAGGGGGAGGTCGTGCTATACTCGAATGTACGTAGAAATTTCTTTTACTATTCTGTTAGCAGAAGTGATGCAACACCTTACCCCACCCCCACTAAGAAATATATTTAACTTACATGGCTAACCAACTGTAAAAATGAAATGAATTTGACAAAAACATTTCAGTAGTTGGTGAATGAAATATTTTTTTATTAATTTGCTCAGGTACAGATGCAGGGGCTTTGAGGGTTGAAACGATTGACCGTAATATTTCATTTCCTTCCATTGAAACAAATGTAACATAAAAGCCCAATAAATAACTAAAATAAATTAAAATAATGAAATTAAAAAATAACTAAATTTAAAAACAATGGCTTCAAATTGAGTGCACAAGGTTGTACAAAGGAAGGTCCCTCTGTTTTTATTTTTTCTTAGGTTATTTTATTTGTCAAAATTAAAATAATTGTAACAGTACACAACATAAAAATAGTGAGCACTTCTTGTATAAGTGCAGTATTGCAGTACACAAATTTGGAATATCGATGGAGAAAAAACATGTGGGACTGTCATTAATTATTTCATAAATAAGAAAATATACTAAAACACTGTAAAAATGAATTTGACAAAAACATTTCTGTTTCATTTTCCTTAGTAAGCTTTGTTCTTACTTTTCCGTTCGAGTGTCTAATACAAATACACATTTGGATAATTCCATAAACATAAAAAGAAGCTAAGAGCTAGATAAAGACTTAGGGGCTAAATGTACCAAAAAATAGCTAGATCTAGCTCCAAAAGAGCTAAATTGGCAACCCTGCTTCATGCAGCGGTATTCAAACTGTGTTCCGTGCGACCTTTCAAGGTGTTCTTTGAAACAAAATAACATTTGCATATATGCCTTCGTATTTTATTTATCTTGTGTGATAATTAATTGTTTATAATGTTCTTAACACATTATGACTCTTAACTAAATTCCAAATACTTATTTTTAACGGTTACGTTAAAATTGAAATATCTTGGTTATCATGAAACAGATGCTGTAGTCGTTCATATATCTATATTTCCTCAGTAAGCTTTGTTCTTACTTTTCCGTTTGAATGCCTAATACAAATACACATTTGGATAATTCCATAAACCAGGCCAAAATCCAATAGTTACATACATATGTAAATATATATAGTAGAAGAATATTTATTGGTTCATTACAACCTGTACAGTTGGTTTCACAAGACTTTGATCTTCAAATGAACCAAATGAGTATATATATATATATAAGGGAAAGCTGTTTTTTGAAGGGGTTCTGTTGAAAATTTATTTATTGAATAGGGTTTCCAAGTAGTTAAAGTTTGAAGACCACTGGAACTAGATACACAACTTGCATAACATGTGTCAGAAAATGTTTTAGAATAAAATATTTTGCAAAATTATCATTGTTTTTTTTTTTTAATTTCATATTTTATCGGGATTTAAAATTAAATTAGTAAAATTAAAGAAAAGTACCAGATTTTCACGTCAACCAAAAGAACCAGATTGCATAAAAAGAAACAGATCTGGTAGGAAAGAACCAAATTCAGCAGACCTGTCTGTTAGTGCTGTATAATGAATTCTCGTTGTCTTAATTTCTTGTTATTTATTTCTAACCTTCTATTTTCCCAATCCACTAAATAAATGATCATCATTCTGTACAGTTACATTAATCAGTTGTTTGTGTCTGGCTGTGTGATAGTTTCATAACTGTATGGCAAAGTGTGAGAGTTGCAGGGACAGGTCAAAGGTTATTCATGGAATTCCATTTTTGAAGGGACGACCTCCCTCGAAATTGGAGGACTACTTATATATATGTGTGTGTGTGTGTGTAATTACATTTAATATGTGTTTCTTTTGTCAAAAACTTTTATTCAATTTTACTTTACTTGTTATTGCTATTATTTCTTATGCGTTTTTCATGTTTCAATTATTGGAAAAGTTTCCTTTCTGAAATGAGAAGAGTACAAATACTCATTGTAGTGTTTTACAATGTACCATACAATCTTTTATATTCCATATTTTTCAGATTTAGAAAATAAAAATTCTTTTTTCTTACATTTAGCCTCTAACCCAACCAAGTCACTGTTTTTGAACAACTGATGTATAAAAAAACCTATTTTATTAAGTCTCCTATTACTTTTTCATGTATAATAAAAGAGTTAAGCATTTAAGATCATGTAATGCACAAATTGTATCATTTTATGGTTCCTGTTATCTGTTTGTTAAAAAGATCCAGCCTTCAATTTTCAGCAAATTGTAATGTTTTTAAATTCATCTGAATTTTCTTTATACAAAATTACCATCATCTGATACTATTTGATATATCAGGTTGATGCAAAAGTTCCCAATGTCATCTTTTGCACAATGTTATGGAAATCTTAGAAGTGCCTTTGTCATTTACTCCGTTCTTTATTGCTTGTGTTGTGCAATCAGTCAACTACAGCATGTCATTTACAAGCCTTGGGGAAAATTCATAACACAGGAAAATGCATCACCACATAAAACTTATGGAAATGAACATCAATCAGCATCTCAACACTTGTCTTTCTTGTTTTGTTCATCATAGAAAAAAAAGTAATTTTTGGACAAGATTAGTCACTGGCAGTGAAAAATGGATTCATTATGAGAATCCAAAATAAATAAAATCACGTCTAAATCCAGGACAGCCTTCAACATCTCAACTTAAATGGAATCTACTGGAGAAAAAAGTTCTTTTCTATGTTTGGTAGGATTTAAAGGGAATTTTCATTATGGACTGCTGGAACCAGGACAGACTTACTGCACAACACTTTGCATATGTGATGCAGCACTCGATCATGTAGTTGGGATGTGAAGTTCTTCCACATGCAGCAATTTCTCTGGATCTGTCACCTTCAGACTATCACTTGTTTTGCTCCATGCATCACTCCTTGTCTGGTCAGCAGTTCCAACAAGATATTGAAACATTCCTCAAAGAATTCATTGAATCAAAAGCTGAATTATTATTTCA
>VCCN01001001.1:2648722-2660392 GCA_006491835.1 Architeuthis dux | reverse complement strand
AAAAAAAAAAAAAAAAAAAAAAATTTACTTACAAAAACCGTTTAGATGAATCATGGCCAGAAGCCTTACTATTAGTCACTTCACTTTGAAGCCAGCATAAAAGAAGTAAAGGTTGTTATAATAAATTCAAATAAAGTAAAGCTTAATAGAATTACTTACATCTCTGATGTCTTGCTCTATTGCCTGGAATGGAAGTCCTCTCATGTGCACGGAATGACCTGATTTGCTAATGTAGTGGCTACCTGGAGTAGCACCTCGGGGTCTAGCTAGAGAACCACTCTGCAGCCTGCCTCTAGCCTGTGGCCGAAGATTTCCCCTTCGGTTGATGCCACCAAAGCCCATTCCACTACCATAGCCACCACCATACTCATCATAATCATCTTCAAAGAATCCTAAAAGAAAAGAATGTAAGCATTTTAGAAACTACAAAGACCATTAGCACACATGCCTAATAGATTTACTGGCAAACTTCTATTCAAAACGTTCCTTATTTAAATGTTACTTAAATAGAACTCATAAAAGTCAATGTCAGTTTTACATTTTATTATGTAGCATACAGAACAAGAGGAAATAGATAAAGCTAACATATCCATGTACACTAAAGCAAGCAGCTGTGTTTACATCTACATCAATACTGATGATGTTTCTATGGTAGGACAAAAATAGATATTTTTCCAGAATAAAACAAACATTTGTTTTGATTTAAAATTAAAAACAAGAGTTGCTGAAAATTGACAAAAATTTTTCATGGTATTCACTTTTTTGGCTTGCAATAAATACATTTATACATATTTGTAAATAATTCAGCCAGTCATTTGGGGGGGGGGGGGATATAAAAATAAAAACAAACAAACCTTTTACGTTACGTCCACCTCTGCCTCTTCCATAGCCACCACCAGCAAAACCACCGCCCATGGCATTCATGCCACCGCTGAATCGATCATTCCTATCATAGGGGCCAGGACGATTGCTGCCCATAAAACCCATGTTACGTTGCCTTGGAGGGCCAACATTTGCATAGGCTTCTTGCAATGTACTAGGAAAGATCTCTATGTATCTATGTGAAAGAAAAGACAATACTTTAGATTCAGGAAAACTCACAATTGAAAAAAAAAGAAAAAACTTGAAAAATCCCTCTACATACACAGGATACTGAAGGTTGAATTACATTATTCAAAAGAGCTAAGTTATATTAACTGTATCAGATGCAGATGCTAACACTAACATAAGGCTTTCAGTATCCTATGTATAAGATAATGGGAAAAATGAAAAACTGAAAAAACACATTCACACACCACACATACACTTAAACATTGAATTCTTTAAATTACTTAACTAAAATGTCTAGCTCATTCAGCCAGTCTAAATACAAAAAATCCTAGAAGTGTGAATGATCAAGCATGAAAATCATTTCAAAAAACAGACAAAATTAATTCCAGTAAAACAATGTTTGCTTCTATATTCTGATTTCCACAAGAGGAATCAGCTACCACCCACCCATCCACTCCTAGAGGTTTTCTGCAAACTTAGATTCAGGCTTGATCAAATCACACTAAGCTACTTTCAGTCTCAAATGAAAAAAATTTTACAATCCTATAAAAACTTGCCTCAAGTCAGTATTCCTAGAATAAAACCTGATCTTTGACAAATTTCAACAGCTACATAAAATGTACTGAATTTAATCATAATTAACATCCAAAGAGCTCAAGTCCACTACAAAATGCCCATGTGCATTCCAAAAACTAATGTAAATGAAATCCATAGTCGTCAACTAAAAATTGTTGCAGAGTACAACTATATTTTGCATAAGTATGCTTTTATAAAAATTGAGCATTTTATGAGATACTGTAACAGATGTGCAATATCCAGCACGTTGAACAAACGTTTGTAAAACTTTCAACATGGGTCTTGTGGCCAATTTTAAGATCATAAACACAAGGCTGAATGAGCTTTTATGACAGTAAAAAATGTTTACATTAGAAAAATTTCAAATTAGCAAATATCTATCAAGCCCGACCTAACCCCTGTGCTAAGAGTTTAAACATTACAAACCTAACATTAAAATTTAAACAAAATTAAAGAAAAAATTTCAAACTTTACACAAGGAAGAATGCTTTCAGTTACAATTAAAACTTGACAGCTATTCTAGTTAAAAGCACAGATCACAGGGATTAAGTCTTTCAAATCTATTCTAAATATTAATAAAGTTATATGGACTTTCAAGAAGGCTAAAAAGCTGGATTAATAGGTTTGTGCAACCATTTCAAAAAGCATTATTCCAGTGTGTAAATTAGCCCATTTGGTTAAGAAAAGAAACAATAAATAAGATAGCTTTTTACAACCACTCAAGCTCAGCACACAAACCAACAAGAGATAAGCCCCAACAGGCCCATCCGTCCTCCCACCTGTGCCCCAGTCTTGCCATGTGTTTTTCCAATGCCTTTTTTGCTATTTCTGGCGATGCATACTGTACATAGGCCTCCCCCGTGCTGCGCCCCTGTCGGTCCTCAGGTAGCATAATCCCATTGGGGACAATCTCCAGCCCTACACACCCGACCCAATCAGAAAGACACATAATGAAGCAACAAGTGAAACTTATCATGCAAAAAATATAGTAAAAACCAATAGTAAATTAAGAGAAAAATATCAAAGTGCATACAAAAAAAATCAAAGTAATTATTATACAGAACATTTTCAGTGAAAAGATACAATTTGTGGCCTGTCCCTATTTGGGGAAGTGGGTAATTAAATTATGCCCATAGCAATTAAATGCTTAGTCTCTTAATTTAAAACAAAAAACCTTCATCTCTAAATCATTTGTCAAATTAACTTAAATGTGTGCCATTCAAAATTTAGTTAACATAAGTGGGCAAATTTCAAGATGGAGTTTTTTTTTAAACAGGGAAACAATTATGGAGAAAGGGGAAGTTTAAGGAGATGAAGGTTAGGCACCAAAAACAAAAAAAAAAAACATTCATTTGTATGACTAGTACAATACAGGGTCATGGGATTATAACTAAAAACAATCAACAAAACAAAAATTTAAAAAAAAAAAAATAGGAAAAGAAACATTGAAAACTGTAAGTATCCAGTTATAATATTCAAATAGTTTCAAAAAGAATTTTAAAAAAAATATGCTAAACTGTAGAATCACAGGGGAAAATTAAAAAAAAAAAAAAAATAAGAAATTAAAAAATAAAACATGGTTTACATAAATTGATTACAACACCTACTCATTACATACAAAGTTCGCATTATTTGTAAAAAGCCTGAAACATAACTAGGCATTAGTCTAATCAAATTTCAACACTAAAATGTAACCCAGAAATGTTAAGAGTCCATTCAATGTTTTCACAGCAGATTCATAAAATGGTAAGTTATCAAGAATCAAAGTTCATTTATAACAAGGGCTAATAGAAAGATAGGGATTAGAGAAAATGTGAATAGTAGGATCATACAGGTGTGAATGCTGCTGTGAAAAATTGTAGCTAAATTAGCCATGGACAAAATTTGAGGGCCCTAATAAATACATCTGTGTGCCATGACCTTCAAGGGAATGACAAACATCAAGGACCTACTGGTTTTCCCATATTGTAAATCTACACATCACTTAAGGTTCCAATGCTCACTAAAAACTTCAAGCCATTTTCCAGTCTGGAAACTTTAAAACTATGGTTTACTTTATTTTTAAAGAAAATAAACTTCAGACTTTTCAGAAGATCTATTTTAATGTATAGTAGATTTAAAATTTACAAAATGGGGAAACTACAGGAAATTAAAAACAGTTTAATAATAAAAACTTACATTAATCCCTGGAAAAAAGGTGAGAGATGATTAATATGAACAGACATCTTTACATTCAACAATACATGACTTAAAATTCCAAGACCATACTGCATCTAATCACTTTTAGATAGGCTAGAAAAGATCCTAACAGGAAAATACTTGTTCTACTATTGAATAGAATATTCAAATTTAGCACAAAGCAACAACATTTGTTCTAGGGGTAGTGTCATTCAAACCCAGAGTTTCTACACAAGGCCTTCAGCTTGACCATGTGTTTATTAAAAATGCCAATCCTATTAAAGTAAATTCTAAATCTAGATCTAATATAATTAAGACTTAAAAGCTAGTGCAAAAACTTTCTTCTTCATCTCATCCTACAACTACCAATAAGTAGTGAATACATTGCAGATTAATATAACTCCTAAGTAAGGCTATCTTCTATATTATGCAGAAGGTCAACTTACCTGTGAAAAACTGAGCAATTTCTTCTTTAGAACATCCAAATGGCAATCCTCTCATTCTTACCACTGCATCACTTTGCCCAGTCACCTGGCTCGATCCAGCACGCTTGATTACCCAATCCATTTCGCTTTTCTTAGATCTGAAGACTGAAGGGTACAACAATTAAACCAAGTATAAAACCGAGAAAGACTTATACAAATCAAACGTAAGAGTGATATTTTTTTTCTAATTACCTTCAATGTATCTCTGGCCCATGTGAGCATTGTTCTTCTTAAGGGCAAGTTCTTTGTCATCATGGTTGGAAAATTCGACAAAAGCCTCACCGCTCGGTCTTCCTTCGCGTGAATAGGTGAAGTGAACCCCCAGGTCATCACCATAGACACGACAACCTTCAAAGACAAACAAAATTTCAACTGAATTGTTGCTCCTCAATTCAACTCAAAAACAAATATTTTACGGTAAATTTAGTTTCAATGGAACAGGAAAAGATCTCAAACATCCGTACCTTCAAAAAACTTTAGCACATCAGCAGCTGTGGCCGCCCAAGGCAAACCCCTTAGCCTTACCACATTGCCATCGTCATCATTTTGCTGGCTTGGTGATTGCTGTTGCATGTTGACAGCAGTAAAAGATCTATAAAATAAATTGGTAATTCTAAGAAATTGAAAACAAATTAAGAAAACTTGGCCATGTTTCGAAACCGGTTACTGTTTTTCGGTGATGGCTATTTCTACTACTACGGACCAATCGCGTAAAAATCTGTTTTTCTTTAGAAACTGGTGTCTTGTTTGCAAAGATTTAATACAAAGACCAATTGACAAATTTTAACAATGTTTACTAGTCGAGGCACTTGAATTTAAAAAAGTATTAAAATTGCAAAAAATCTTGCAACAAAAAAAAAAAAAAAAAAAAAAAAAAGTCTAAACAAAACAGATTTTTACGCGATTGGTCCTGCGTAGCAGAAATAGCTAATGGCTGAAATCGCCGAAAATCTAACAATAACCCGTTTCGAAACAAACTTTAGCCAACGTGTACAATAAAGTTCAATTTAGAAAAAAACAAAAGTCGTGTTTTACCAGACAAAAAGGTTCTTAAAAATTAGACCAACCCGTGTCCAATTATTTAACTCAGTTAAGGGAAAGTGGTGCTTTATAATCAAAATCTTCAACGAGAGATTAAGAAAATATTTAAATTCATCAGAAAAGGAAAAGGCCAGTAATCTTTCTATTTTTTTTTAAAGAATTCCCGCCAAACCTAGTTCTACCACCGAGTGAAGATGTTTGCTTTTTTTCAAGTCTGAAAAGACATCAGCAGCCACAGATCGTCGTCGTCGTGCGAGAAGATTTGAAAAACTAGAAACTCCAAAAAGCCGGAGTGTAATTTCTCATCAAATTGCAAAATTTAAAATACGATTACTAAACTAAAGTTACTAAGGACGAATTTAATTTCGTACTGCCGAGAACATTTACTTAAGTTACTTTGAAAAACAAATTAAAATCAGATCAGTTACAAAAAAAAAAAAAAAAAAAATTTAGGATAAAGGACAACGGGCAATCCTTTGTTACATTAATGTCTTTTAACAACGATACGAGATTCGTTGTTCTCATTTGTTAAAGAGAAAAATATCAAAATAATTTCATTTCTAACATTAAAAGTAATTTTAAATGGGTACAAAGACCAAGCGTAAAAGGATATTTAGAACTAAGAGAAACAAAAAAGTGAAACAAAAAAAAAAGAAATCTTGTTCCCAATATGGAGGGAGCGCTAAGGAGAGACAATTTTTTTTTTTCGCGTCGTCTAAAAAGGATATAACAAAAGCGAAATTAGAACTTAGGGAAGCAACGCGACATAAATAAACATTAACCTAAGTTTTTTTAAAAACTCAGTGAAAACAAAAAACCCTAAGAAAGGGAAAAGTAACTATTTTTGAAAAGGGGAAAATAACGATAAAAACTAAACCTTTGTTTCGAAGAGGAAGAGAAATCGCCCGGCGACAAAAGCAGAGACAAAGATGGCACGTGCTCCCGATTCGATGTCTCGTTAAAAATGCACAAACGAACAAACTTATGATCAATTCAAGCATGCATAAGGGAGCTACACATAGTCAGCACAATTTTAAGTTGGAAGAAATTAAAAATAAATCATAGAAAAACGTATCTAAAGCTAAATTAAGAAGGACAACAGATAAAACACTTCCACCTACCTCAGCTCGGCTTTTTCAAGATGGCGGATAGTACGGCGTTCTCTCGTTTTAAATGGAACGCTCATGGGAATTGTGGGAGCCAGCGTTTTTTTTTTTACTTTTATAATAAATTTCAAGATATATTAATTTTTATATGTTCTTTTGCTAAAACATAGTACTATAGATCATTAAAACATAAAAATAAACGTTTCTTAAAAAAATAATAAAAACTAAAAATCACATTACTTCCGGCTTCAGAACGTAGCCATATTATTCTTTTTTAACATATACTGTACTTCCTGTGGAATGTCCTTTGTCATCGATTGTTATCGAGATCATCTGCTATTTGGGTTTATAACATCAAATCTTGGCCGATTAGGGATATTCTGAATTTTCAATCTGTATGTTTCATTCCGAGTGAACAATGAGCTTTTTATTGTAAGTAGACATTTATGTGTAGCATTTTATCCTCATAAAATACAATGTTTACGTCGGTGTTCCTCTCCTCCCCTCTTTCTACCTGACGATTCATATTTCTTTTTTATTTATTCATTCCGAAATCCCAGTCTATACAAAATAAACAACGCCGATCGTATTTTTCGATTGTATTTTTTTCCGGATCAGACCGTATTTACTCGGCCGAGACAGAAAGTTACTTGTCATTTTGTATATATGTTTGTGATAAAAATATGTAATGAATTTACCTACACAGTAGTACACATTCACTACTGTCACACTTGTTGTTGAAATGAATAATCTATTTAGACTTCTGATCCTGTTACCGATTTTTATTAAATACAAACTCCTGTGCGTTTAAGTAGAATAATTCGATTTGACGAAAGATCTCGCAATAGATTACAAAAAAAAAATGTCCGGTTTCGCAAAAACTTCAAAAGGGAAAACTTAACTAGTAGTTTTCAAGAGGTGTGTTTATTGATTAAATTATTTCTTATACTTTCGTTTTTGTGTAGTAGTTTCTAGTATGTAAGTTGTAAATAAATGCCTTTAGTTTTTTTTTTGTCTGATAATTTAAAATACAATTTTCTTTTAGAAGTAGACATTTTATTCAATAGTGAATGTAATGACCAAAGAAAAGTTTCGAATTGTTTTAACTGAGAAATGAGGGAGGATGCAATTTGTCACATTAATTTCACTATTTCCCGAAAAATGATTTGAGTTATTGCTGATGACATCAGCCTGATGTAAACTTATTTTAAATGTAATGTAATAGCATAAATTGTCTTTCAAAAAAATATGTCCGACCACCAAACAAAAGCATAAATTGTCTTTCAAAAGATGTCCACGACCACCTGTTTGTTTTGAATTTACTGAAGTGTTTTCAAGTTCCACTGTGTATTGCCGCAACATTTTATGAATTTAATTACGATGTTAACAAAAATAAATTTGTTTTAAATGTGTTTAACTCTCGCTCGGCTGCAAAAGGTATTACTTTCGTTATTTAACTCCCCGACAGGGCAGAAATGTGAAACAAGGTCGGTTTTAATGTCGGGGCTCACACACGTACGTGTGCAGCATTTTTATGGAATGTTGTATGTGAAAGAAATCGATGAGTATTTATTCATTTTACTCTATGATTATTTGTTTTTTAAATGAATTTCTGGTGTCTATGCCTTGGTTAGTCACTAGTTAGTCTTCTTAAACCATGTTGATTTAAACTTCCTGAAGTGTTATCACAAAAAGATTATTGAATTGATTGGCATTAATGAGTCGCATATACCGAATTTGTCAAACAGTAAAGAAAAAAATGTCCAGAAGACTGTTGCGAGAAACAGTTCTTCCTTCTTCGGGTTGATAAGCAATTGAAATTGCAAAAATGAATTTCTTGGATCATTCTAGTGCAATTTTAATAGTAATAACAAATTAATAAATAAATAAAAAGCTACCAAGCCGGCGTCCTTGAGCCATTATCAGCTGCTTATTTGCAGCAACCAGTTATTGAGTACAACCAAGTGAATGACCAAAACCATATTTTAACAAATACGTCTCTCTGGTCTAATCAACGAATTTATTGAGTAGCAAAGGGTTTGTAAGAGAATAACTTTTTTTATAAAAGGAATAAAGTAAATGAATAACAATTTCTTTAGTTAACCATATTATTTGCAAACACAGAAGGCACCAACATTTCTATACTAAATTATGTTAAAAATCTAGTACATTTTGTTAGCTGTAAACTACTGACTACATTTGATCTGATGGGACTTGGCAGAAGTTAACTTAATTACTTTGATTCATAATTTTAGTGCTTAGGTATATTATTGAAGATACATTGTTCATGTATGCAATCATTCAAGAATTTATAATGCAAAACTCTACTCTCAAACATTTTGTAAATACACTGACTTGGGTACCCTAATTTTTCACTCAATTTCATCTGCAATATATCCGTGGCAGAAATTCATATTTTACTCAAGATAGTCATTGGGGCACCTCATAAATTGCCAACCACTTTGATTATTCATTAAGTATTTTTAGGACACCTTTTACAATGTTTACTCCTTTTCTATGCATATACTATATTCATTTTGAGTCTATCCCAACAATGTGCCATTGTTAGCTGTCAGATAACTCCCAAACTAAAGAACCTAACTCACCTAGTCCAGGTGTTTTTTTATTAGGTAAGCTTTGACTACTGGAAATTAAGCCAAAGACTTCACAACCTCCAGTGGTTGAACTTTACTCCATTGCCGGATGATTACATGCATTTTCATAACTGATATTATTCATTAGGTATCTTTTGCTATAAACCTGGGCAATCCTTACCTTTCCTGTTTCCGACAACTCTGACAATTGGCAGCAATTTTAAAAAGCTAAAACATTAATACTAACCTTTTTATGCTAAAACACGACCCTAACTGATCCTTTGTTCATTTGTATTTATCAAGCTTTTTCTTAAATAAAAAAAAAACACTAGTCTCTTGAACCACATGAAATTAGACCACTTAAAAAAATTGAAAATGTTGTTCAGAGGAATCTTCTCTTTGATTTTAAATTCGCTATCAGAACAGCTGAAGTGGTGGCCATATGGAAACTGGAAAGGTAATGATAGCCTAAACATTTAATTTCAGAATTAAAAGGAAAACAAATTAACCATCCAAATTTTGTATTAATCTCATTGAAAAATATCATTTGCAATATATAATCAATATTATTTAGCTGGCTGTTTATATTACACTTGGGATTGAATAATCCTGTCAAGAATGGTAAGTGAATGGCCATAATCTTAAAGTTCTGTTGCTTAATTTTCTTGTCAAGACTTTAAGGTATTTTAAAAAGTAGTTTTTATGATTCTCTCTACAGGTTAACTTTTCTTCATTCACATATCTATCTATAAGGGAACACTCAAATATGGTTTTATGAAATACGTCAAGATTTTAAGTACACAAACTATCTACAGGTTGAACATCCGGCATTCCATTCCAGATTTTGAACTTTCTGCCATCAGGGCTAAAGCGCCAAACTTTATTCACACTACAACGGAGTGTTTTGGTGACACATTCCTGTTAATTTCATATATTCAGCTGTATTTTAGCCAGTCAGGATGTTATCAAAGAGAACAAGAGGTGCAGAAGATGGTGCTAGTGCTAAAAAGCATTAGCACAAAATATTATCTATGCTTGAAAAGGTGGATTTTAGTGGAAAAATTGGATAAACTTCCGTAAAGAGTTTGAGTACTATCAGGTCGGATCATTTACTGTAGTAATTCCTCCTTATTTAAAGGAGCAAATTTTAAAGTTTTTTGTTGTATACCAGCAATAGCCATAAGCTTGCCGGATTAAAGAGATTCAAGCTGCAATTCATAAAATACAAGTAGCAAACAATATTGGCTATTAGCATCAATGGGGGGGGGGGTATGGTGTATACCTACTTCTCAATTTCCAGAGTTTTTGTATGTTCAATGACTAATGGAGACATTACAGTATACCTAGTTGCCAAAACCCATTTCCATCACTGATTAGCATTCATTTAAATTTATAGATTAGCCCATCATTAATCAAGAGAAATAAACTAGCAACTGTTAAGTCTCTTGGGCATAATATTCGGTTTAATTCGGAGTTTAGCCTTCAGGGAAGTTCAGATGTCATTTACTGTCCAGAGATCCAATTCCTACCCCATGTCTCATCAAATTTATTTTAACAAGGTAAAAGTACTGTCTTCCTGTTAAGTTACCGAAAATATGTAAATTTTCTACAATATATGTATAGGGTAGCATAAAATAAGCTGGCGTGTGTATGTGGCATATGTATATATGAAGTAAAAAAAAATTGCCAAGAATAAAGCTTTCATTTACCATTTAGATATTCTAAAGTTACAGAAAACAAACTGCTCAACTGATTTTGTGCCACCCTGTTAGGTATGTGTGCATATGTAAAACCTTTACAAAACTTGCTCAAGGGTTAAAACTCTTACCTATATATATTTTTGTATTTATGATTTATTAATAGATCAGAAGGTGCAAGGTTCTATTAGTAATTTTACAAGCAAAAAAAATTCTCTGCAACACCCTTACCGTCACAAAAAATTCTTTCATTTCAATACCATTATTTTAATTAACCCTTTTCACTCTCTCACTCACACAGATCCTCAGGTCATCTTCTCTGTTGAATTTATGTATGACATCTGACCTGGGACTATAATGAAGGCAACGCAAAACCAGATTCTGCTGTTTGTATCATTTGCGTATTAGGATTTCAGAGATATTGGACTGGCCACTAAAAGACTTTATCTGCCTAATAGTCTCAAAACTGTAGGCAAACTTATGCAGAAATAAGATATACTACCAACTGATGATTTAGTGCCTCTTCTAGTACAAATAAAATGACAACTCAGACTAATTTACATAGTGGATGCTGATGTCACTGGTGAGCCTTCAATTTCATAAAAAAATACTTTTCAGTAGTGGTGAAAAGCATAAACACTGGTTTATATCTCAAGAGAAATTTGAGCTATTGAGGGAGAAAAAGAATGACTAAACCATGGTATGTATCCCTATGTATAAGTTGTGACATCTAATGGCAGTTAATGATATGAAAAGTATTGGTAAAATATTTTTTTATAGTTCTTGCAAGATGCAACAGTCGAGTGAATTTGTGAAAAAACCCACCTTACCACCCCAATATTGCAACAAAAGGTTTAAGGTTTTTGTGATATCAGGTATGCTCAATATCATACTAAAAGTTTACCAGTCTGACCACTGGAAAGGTATTTCTCCTCTTCCCCCC
>VCCN01001001.1:2630714-2648625 GCA_006491835.1 Architeuthis dux | reverse complement strand
GTCTGACCACTGGAAAGGTATACTTTTCAAGATGGCGTCCAAAGAAATCACACAGGATTTCTCAATGGATTTTTGTAGTATCAGGTATGCTTTATAACATATCAAAAGTCTGCCACAGTTTGACCACTGGAAAGGTGTAATTTTCCAGATTTAGTCTGTGACGCCAAATCTTTAAAATGCCCATTACTCCTTCATTATTCCCCCGGGACATGTTTTTTCCAACAGCGTTTTGTAGTATAAAGTATGCTCAATAACATATCAAAAGTCTACCACTACTTGACCACTGGAAAGGTGTATTTTTCAAGATGGGGCAAACCATAAATGCACTCGACTAAATAGGCGTTTTAAAGATTTGGACGCCATCTTGAAAATTACACCTTTCCAGTGGCCAGACTTTTGTTATTTAGCACACTACACACTGCAAAAAACCATTGAGAAACCTTTTGTAGCAATTTTTGGGGAGTAAAACTATAAATGCACTCAATTACAACTAAATAAGTACTGTAAAAATTACTGAGTCTGATAGTGATGATGGAAAAATAAATCAGTCAGGTTATCAAATTCTAATTTATTCAACATGGTAGTTTTGTTTTACAACTCCCATTGGTGTATAAACAGCAGGTGACAAAGGACTTTGCATGCGTCAGCTTAGTGATCCTTGCAGGTTTCAAGTGCGATCGAGACCAGGACATTTGTACAAGTTATGACCACCTCCTTAGCAGGATGCAAGTTCACCAAAGGGATACTTCCACCCTAATCACACAGCTTAGAATGCACTCAATTAGGTGCTGAGTGCACAGGGAAATTTGTCCTAATGAAGAGTTTTCCACGCACTTCACTTATACCAGGAATCGAACCTGGGACCTTCTGCATGTGGGGCAGACATGCTAACCATTACATTATCTAAGCGGGCTACTCAATTAGATGGATCTGGTAAAAAAATTTAATGTGGCAAGACTTTGTAACACAGATTACAAAGAATTGATGTATCTGTTTTTGTAGCAAAATAGTTTGTAGGTTCGTAGAGTCAAAAAGCAGCTTTTGATTGGTTGAGAATGTTGTTAATGCTATTCATTTAAAGTTGCTACTTTACCTATCAAAGCACGGAAGTTCCCAATTTGTTGAAAACGTAAATCCAGTCTCTTGGCTAAAAAACCTTGCCTGCTGGCACCATGATCTGATCATTTGTATCCTTCCTAAACCCTAGTATTGTTTTTGTATTTTGTCTGAAATTCTGAGATGAATTATCCAGTTATTTTCAACATTGTTTCAGCTGATATGTTCTTGAACCTTTCTCAGATGAATGTTATACAGTGCAGATTCTTGTATAATCTGTTAATAAAATCACCAATGTTGTCATGTGCATTCATCTTATTAATATGTAGCTTTTCTCATGAAGCATTTATATTCAGTTTTTACTTTTATATATCATTAGAAAATTTTAGTTTAAACAAATAAGACTATTAACCATAGACCAGCTAAAATGTGTTTGAGGGAGACCCAACAATGAGGATAATAGTATTTAAAAAATTGAATAACTCCAAGTTAGAATGAATTACTGAAAAGTGTGACAATTTATCAATGAAAAAAATCTTTCCATTTAAATTATTGCTTACAAATGTATATTATCAGCTGAGAAGCATTGATAAATTTGTCTTTTATAACTTCCGAACATACAGAATCATTGATGCAGGTTGTAGTACAGATTTAGCGCCTTTTCATCAGTTGAAAGTGGATCTGTAGGAATACGGTTGCCGTTTCTTAAAGGTCAATCTTCTGCCAACCCAAGATCTGCAATCTGCTCTACCAAACAATTGTTGACTAATACCTCCACAGCCTGTGGTTAGTCTCACAAGTTGCACTGTTTACTTTGTAGTGCTATTATTCCTTTATTCAAGTTGAGCTTTCTCAACATGATACAAAACTTGTTTTTTTATGAAAACGTAAACATTAGAAAACTTAGGATTCAGATAGTGGTTGAAGGTTAGTGTGCATGCACAGGTTTTAGCAAGAATGTTGCCCAGATTAAAATGGCCTTGCAATTCATTCATTCAGTCCAGCACAAGGCCACAAGTATGAGGTACCCACTTAATTTACTTCAGTAGTAATGCTATGCACAATTAGTTAATCACAAATGAATTTTGTGTATTAGCATTTGCCCAGGTAAGTATATCATTTAAAAAAAAAAATCTCCATTTATTAAAAAGTATCTATAAAATCAAATCTAGCATATTTAGAAGACAATCTATTCCAGGGAGATTGCATGACATACTCCTTAACCAGGTCTGGTTCATCATCCCAAATATCATATTCCCGAACTCTGTTTTTCCAAACATTGATTGATCACTGAATGGGCCTTTTTTCGTATTTTATTATTTACAAAAAACACTGTAAATTGTAAATATAGTATGAAAAAAGGGGCCCCGTTCAGTTCTCAGTTAATGGGTTAATTATCTGAAATAATAACAAACCTGGGTTATCAAGCTATAGAAGGCACATGTTTACAAAATTTGAATTTTCTCTCAGCTAGACACAGAAGTGTCATTCAAGATTTTAAACCAATTCACACATTCACACATTCACTTGAATATAAACGTTGATGCTGGTCTTAAAATCCAGTTATATATTGGGACAAATTTTGTCTTGCCTCTATTGATAGTTCATAGAGGAAAAACAGGAGTCAGAGATATCATAGAATCCATTAGAAAACTCAAATGGTACTGGGCAGGCCATGTTGCAAGAATGTCAGACAACCATTGAACATCACCACTCACAATATGGATCGCCAGAGATCATATGCAGAATTATGGCCGGCAGAAAATAAGATGGCATGACAATTTAGACAGCTTCAGGAGATATTCACAACGCCTGTGATAGAGATGAACATTAAAAGGCTGATATTAACTGTGTCAGTGTAATTTAAGACGTAGCTAATCATAAATGTTGTCTACATTGAAATTATATTTTAGTGGCTTATTTGTGAAATAATGTAACTTGTCAGTCAAAAAGAGCTGGAACATTATTTTTCACAAATACAATTTGCTACGTTCATAGAGATAGCTAGCATAAAACTGAGAAAATTTAAGTTGTGGTTCCAATTTAAAATTTTTAATTTTTGACGATTTTTTCTGAAATTTAGTTAGAATGTTGGGGAAACCCCCCGAAATTAGAAGGGGGAAATGGTGAGTTATGGCCGATCCGATTGTTTGTTTACATTTTTATATGTAATTTAAAATAGGATAACTTTATTTTTAAAGATATTTCAATGAAGGTTGGGTGAAGTATGAAGGCTTTGAGTTATGGGCGATCCGATTGTTTACGTTTTATAAACAAAAACCATGTTTTGGGTTCCCAAAAACATGTTTGGTTCCAATTGATTTTAAATTTTCAATTCTTGACCGATTTTGCTTTATTTGGTACTAATCTGTGTCTCTGTTATGATCTTCTACATCCGCACCATTCTCGTCTGCATCCTCATTACAATCTGCGTCGTCATTATTATCTGCAACCTCGTCGGCGTCATCTCATTTTCAACATGAAAACTTTTTACCATATTTTCTCTAAGTGGTTAGGCGTTTACTAGAGATAGGCATTAATTCAATTATTAAAAATAAAGGCTTTTGGGGGGTATTTTACTAGGATAAATACAGGTGATAAAAAAATAAACGTCAATAGACAATATGGTAATCAAAATAAGTTTTCCGCCGGAGACCTTTATACTTTTGGGATTTTTATCAATGACATACCATACAGAAATTGGCCGAAAGATTTTAGATGTTAACATAGGATATTCCCTCCTGTTTATTTATGAACCTTTCATAATATTCTCATCTTTTGAAATGGGAGACATGGATATTTTTGCAAGACCAGAAAATAATAAGTAAATCACTTCTTACGGCAATTACAATCCAAGCTACCTCTTACATTATTGGATGAATGGAGTGTTTAGGTTTGATTTTGTCACTCCTGTCTGTAAAGAAAGCTGTAGACAAAGTTGTTTTTATTAATACTTGATATTTTTCTCCAGACTTATCCGAAATGTCTGGTCAATTCCATTGAATGATTTATCGACTATGAAGGGAAAAATATTGGAATTGCATGAGGTGATTGATAGTTTGCTTTTCACCTCTTTTTTTAATGTTGGCTGAAACTTGCTTCAAGCTAATAATGATTTTGGTAGAAGGAACAAAAGTGTTATGTGTTTATGGGTAACAAGCCTGAAAGTCAGACCATAGATGCGCTATTTAAAGATGAGTTCAGTTAAATGTTGAAGAATAAACACCGATATGAGAAATTAAAACAAAACGTCTTAGCTTCTTAAAAAAAACAACCGAACTCGATCTTACATCAGTTAGATTTCGAGAATTGATTTTTAAAAAGAACAAATATTCTTTTATTACGTCATTAAAAAGTTACGTTCGATATGTTTATGTAAAGTTGTCAATTCAGTGACAACTATCGCTGCTAAAGAAGCGAAGCGCATCTAAAAATTACTAACTTTTGATTGTAAATTTATTACAAAGTAAAAGTGAACTGGAATGTAGCGATTACTAAAAAAATTATGAATATTTAATAAAATGTCATATTCAATTTTAATGCCGAATTCAATTTGTTTTGTTTTTTCTTCCGCGAGATGCATGACTTTACTAACCATTTTTGCAAATTTTCAAAATAAACTTACCTTCAATCAAAATTTTTAACATGAAACCACTTTAGTTTTACCGTGATTTAGGAAAACCAAATTTCTATTTTTTGTGTCTCCAATCGATAAGACCTTCGCTTCCTCCGGAAATTTGTCAGTTTTGAGAAAAAATTATTTTTAAAGGTTTTAGGATGGGGGTTGTATTTACAGAGTAACTATAATGCTAAAAAACTGGACTGCTACTTCCCGTCCTTCGTACGAAAGTACGGCTTCGAAGCATTCGGTTACCCCCCCCCCCTTAGTTCCTTTTGGTTAATTCCATCCTTACCATCATGAATTCTACACGTTGTGAATGTTGCTCTCTCGGTTAAGATTTGCTTCAGTTTATCTAGTCGAAAAAAAATAGAAACATTTTTTCGCCAGTAATTTTTTTCTGCTCTTCAATCCATTGAACCCTAGAAATTTGTTAGTTTTTAGATATGTATGTGTTTTACGAGGTGGTTCTATTTACAATGTAACTCTACTGGTAAATTGGATCGTTACTGTCTGTCCGTTATACAGAACTGGGGCTTCGAAGTGTTCATTTGGTCTTTGTAAAAAATCAATCGGTTCAAGTAATTTATTTGCACTTTGATTATAGATGGGGGACACCCTCCAAACCTTGAAAACACAAAAAAATATTAAAATATCAAATTCCTGGACTGTAAGGTTGTAGGGTCTAAATGGATTAAACAAACAATTACTGGCAAAAGTTCTTATTCGATTAGGTAAAAACTGAAGTAAATCTTATCCGCTCTCACCAACTTCTTTGCTCTGATTGAAACCCCAACTTGCACTTTAAAATATTCTTATAATGGTGACACTAAAAGGACCGCTCATCTATTTAGTGTTACCGTTATTAAAATAATCAAAGAAACCTAGATAACCTTCACATGGGAAGTAACAGAATACTTTGAGGGCGTACGACGGACGGAAAGTAACAGTCCAGTTTAGCATTATAGTTACATTGCAAATACAACCCACCCCAACACCAAACCTTAAATTCTTAAAACTGGGCAATCGCAGGTCTTATGGATTGAAAGCACAAAAAACGACTTTCGAAAAAAATCTTTCTATTTTTTTAAAATATTTAAAAAATTTTTTTTTTTTTTTTTTTTTAGAAATTTGGTATTATCCGAATCTTGACCCATTTAACTTTTAACCACGTAATGGTAAAATTCAATCCTTACTATAATTTGAGAAATCTCTTGTGTATGCACCTATACAACTAGATAGCCATTGTACGAAGTTGATATTCGCCACATATGTTGGTCCGTGCATCAGATATTGCAGTGTCAAGTTTGAAGCCGTTTGGATTTACGGTTCTCGATATGAGGGGTGTTCGATTTACAATAAAAAGTCATCTTTAAACGGATATAGTTTTTGTCCGAATATACGAAGTCACGAGCGTGGGTTTTATAGATTTAAAATGTTTGAGTATAGAGAGAATCAGCTTTTTCTTTCTATAGAACGGAATTAAATTATAGTTAGATGACGTAACAGCATTTTTTCTGTTATTACTATTAACGACGCTGTTTCTGTTTTGATTGTTGCTATTATCGACATCATAAACAAAGAACATTTCACCTTTAAACAATCTTGGCATAAAATAACCCAAACGGGTTGACATGCCGTAAAAAAATAAACAGCGTCTCATTATTTCAAGTTTAAACCGCCTTAAGATTTCCATGAAACCGATCGAGAAATAAACAAACATATTGTGGATATTCCTTTTATCAAAACCCAATTTGAGGAATTATATTCTATTTTCTAGATATTCAACTGCCTTTTTAAATGTTTTTTAATCGGAAAAAAAGGTACGAGAAATTTTTTCATCAATGTGGAATTATCTTTAGATAAGTGTATTTTTTCACTTTTTATTTATAAATCTAAATTTAGATACAAAATATCTACACTGACAACACCAAAGAGAAGTAAGCGAAATACTTCGAAACCGTAGTTTCGTACGACGGACGGAAAATTATTTTACATGACAATTATGGCAGGCTGCTCACACACCATGAAGTCCGGCCCCTTCCAAACATGCACCTTTGGAACGGGCATGCCCTAGTTATTTAAAAGAAGAATTGTTTCAGTTACAGCATATCTGATTGAAAAATATACCCCCTTCTTGTAGATGGAAAACTTTGCGAAAACCTTAAAGAATCTGTTTTCAAGCTTCTTTTTGTGTATTTAATCTTTATACACGTATTTCTTCAATTACATCCAAGTCACGGATATAAGAAAGGGACATTTTTTGCAAGAAGTAATGAGACGATAGAATAAGATTGTTGTTTTTGTTTTGTTTTTCTTCTCCATAATTGATGCCTCTTCCAAGACCCATGTACAGAAAATTAAATTTCAAATCGTTTTGGTTTTAATCAAATTGGAACTTAAAGAGAAAAAACTCTGCATTCCTCACCCATTATAATTTGTGAGGGAGCAAGCAGATGCACCCTCCAGAAGTTTCTAGGCTTCCTCTAATAATCGTAAGATTTTTGCTTTCATTTGCATATGCAGGTGTGGCTCATCTGATAATGCCAACTTTTTTGTCTGTATTTAATAGGGTCGATTCAAGGCTTAAGGATAGCCTTGGGTCGATTCCATTGGGAGGGTAGAATTGTAATCAATAGACAAGTCTTTCATACCTTTTTGTCTAATCTAGCCAGTTCGTTTGCGAGTACTTGTCTGGAACAATCATAAACTGTGTAGTGGACTACTGTACACACAAGTTTTTTTTAAACTTGTATTTTATATTATTTATTTTATTGTTTATTATTTATTTACTTTTAGTAAAGTTTAAAGATACTTTTTACTTTGTTAAAAACAGTGTACCTTTTAACCTAAGAAAGCTGTATAAATATAACTTTCTAAAACTTTTCACTTTGAACTTTGCTAAAAAGTTTACTTGACATTCTAAATTTCAAGTTGAGAAAGATTTTTATGTGCCAACGACAAACTCCCCATCCCCTCTCTCCGGAGAGACACAAGAATGAATAGTTGAAAAAAAGTGTAGTACTACTACCAGAAAGTTCTCACTACTGCTACTACTTATGCAATTTACTAGTAGAAGTTGTAGTAGTCTTTTGGGTCGGGGTTGGTTGTTGTCATTGTGTGACCTCGGGTCTCATGCTATACTGGGTAGATGAAGGAAGGGCCCGACCCTCCAGTACACCTATATCGTGATATTGGAAAATAAACCAAAGGAAGTTTAATACTGTGCTTGTACTAATTACTTCGTTCGGCCAACAATATTTCAAAGAAGTCGAGACAGACATGGGTACTGCTACTACGAC
This sequence comes from Architeuthis dux, assembly GCA_006491835.1. Lineage (NCBI taxonomy): Eukaryota > Metazoa > Mollusca > Cephalopoda > Oegopsida > Architeuthidae > Architeuthis > Architeuthis dux. The sequence continues at coordinate 2,640,648 of VCCN01001001.1, read as the reverse complement.
TTGCCTCTCTTCGTTGTTACGGTAAATATGTTTATATTTTATTTGTATTTTTTTTTTCTCCCCCACTTTTTTTATCCTTGGAAAGTAAAATGTTCTCGATTTTTGATATGAAGGGAGGGGAGATGCTCCTATCTGAAAGTTTTGTCGTTAACAATTTATCAATTATTTTTTTGTTATTTGAAACCTTTTTTTCTTTTGGGGGAATGTGACTATAGATCTGGAAGAAGATAGAACAGTAGGGTTGCCCCCCTCCATCCTCTCTCCTCTGCCTTCTCTGTAGAACAAAGAAGTGTAAATTTCGTTTTTGTATGTCTGCTAAGTTAATATTGTACCTTTCTTGAAGTTCTGTTTGAATCATCTTTTAACATTTTTCGAATCCCATTTTCTTTTGTGTTATTACGAAACTTTCTGTTTGAGAACTTGAGATAAGTTATGGTTTTATTTCCTCTCATCTCTGATTCGTTAGCTGGAAACTCCGCAGTCGATAGATTTTCACCAAAGTTTTCCACAGAAGTTGGTCCTGCCATTATTACAAGAACTAACGAGATTTTGTGATTCGGGCCACTTTTTAAAACTCTAAAACTGATGCATGATGTTTTGTAAATAATGTTTTTTAAAAATGCATGCTACCTATGTAGTTATTTTAAAAGTTTATTTCTGCAATGTTCTTGTTTTTTGTTCTTTTGTTTTTGTTTTTTTTACAAGACTGCCCGATTAAAAATAATAGTTCAGAAATAAATCACAACGTAACGTTGTTCTCTTTCTCTCGAAGTCTTTTGTTTCACTCCCACCCACACATCCACAAATATTGGAATGAATTGGATGGCGACTTATTTGCCACAAAATACAATATTTTGTTTCTGCTTAGACAAGCAAAAATGTCTGGAGATGTGCTTTCTATACTGAGTGCCCTCTCCAATAATAGTAATAATAGCCAAATAATTTTATTGTTTAATGTTTATCCTGTCTTTTTAATTTAGTCCACGCTGTATGCTTTTTTTTTTTCCTGTTTTAGCTGATTTGAAATTCTCTCCTCAATCTTGGCATTCGCTGATCCACCTACTTTGCGTCTCGAATAACTGACAACTTGGAATTGAATCTGTTTTTAATTTAATTCTCTTTATAATTTTGGTAAACCTCAATTGCCTAGTAATTCTACCCGTTTCTAATTTGGAATATGCTAAACCTAACATAATTACACATACGCAACTTTTTTTTCCCCCTAATTTCATTTATTGCAGTAAAAGGAAAATATTTTTTTAAATTCTCGTTATAAAAAATATTGCAATTATGTGTGCTTGTATATACAAATTGTATTTATTTTTTTCACACGCTGAAATAAAATGTTCTAAAAATGTTATTGGAGAGGGGAATTTCCTTTCATTTTTTTTCCAATCAAGAGTAGGTTTAGGGGATTCCATGCACAATCCGTTGACAACTTTTTTTCACAGTATTTATAAAATTAAACTAAATGAATAGCATTAAAATAGCAAACCTCAGTATTGTAAATAAAAAAAGTAAATAAAAATATAGTTCCCATTTGTCAACTTCAGTTTGACTGTTAATTTTTCGTATTGGAAGTAGTTATTAAAGCACGCTTAATGATCCAACTGACATTGCTGTGTGCGTAGTAGTATGTAATGTACATTAAGAAGAACCAAAAGTTGATGAGCCATATGAAAATATATATTACTAGTATTACGTTGACTATTTTTACTCTAGTTTGAAATCAGTTTTCTTTTGGGGTGAGTAGGTAGTAATAGTAGTAAACCTAACTTTTAATATGCAATCGTAGCCCCCCCCCCCAACTCTAATCCGTTACTGAGCCAAATTTATTAAATATAAGAAACTGATAGGTTATATCACTGCACGGTTAAAATGTAGAGGCTAGCTGTATTAAATCTTCTATTCACAGTCTAGGGCTCCTTCCCAATAACAAGTCACCTTGCAATTGTTCTTTGTGATCTTTCTCCATCTCACGGAAGAAAAAGAATTTATAAAATTGTTTGTTTTGATTAGTTGCTACAAAAGTAATTGCCATTAGACGATGATGCATTATCTTTGAAGTTGATAATGCCTTATTTTCTCTACCTGCATTGATGTATATTACAGGTCTGTATTAGTTTTGAAGTCAACGAACAACTATGAACTATAATGTAGGAAGCTATTAACTTTGCGTTTTGCCACATTGTCCAGCACCATATCCACCTTTGAATCCGGTCATCTGTACAATAATCTAGAAACCTATCTTGGGGATACTGTTATCCTAGATTTTTTTCATAAAGCTAAAAAAATGAATATCCTGAAAAAAAATCAAAATATTTACCTATGCTAAATCAAGGCAGCATAAAGCAAAGGATTCAATAATGGACATTTTTTTCTTTCTATTTCGGAATTTTAGAAATATATTTATTGGAGAATTTTAATTATAATTGTATTTGGAAATTGTATTTTAAAAGTAAATAAACAAAATGATGCTCATGTCATTGAGAATATCCTAAAGACAGATTTGAATTGAAGTTTCTTTTAATAAATAAGTAAATAAACTAGTTATTTGCTAAAAATGTAGCACCATAACAATTAGTTTTTTTTACCTAACAAGTAGTCAAGGTATATCATTCTTATCAGGTTTTAAGCTCCCGAGACATTCAAATATGTAAGCCATAGGAGCTCTTGAAGAGTTTACAGGCAAAATGCTTCTCTTTAGATTTTACAAGAAAATGACTGTAGATTATCCTGCTTGTTATATAATTTAATAAATAATTCTCAGATATTTTCTATAGTTTTGAGAAGGGTCATTAATATTCAAATGGTTCTTCGGACGATTGAACCCCTTCAGTTGTAAAATCAGTGTGTATGAAGGCCGAATCGTTGTTTACAACACAAAGTTTAATCCAAGAACCATTTGAAAAACCATTCTCAGTTGGATAACTAAGTTGTCTGAAAACTCTGTGGCATATTGAAAATGCAAATTATCTCATACTAGACTGACGACACGTCCTAATGAGCAGTGTAAATTGCAGTCAAATAAAAGAATTAATAAAATATATAGATAGATGGAAATCAGTGTTTAATTGAATTTGTTTTTTTGTGACTTTTAGAGTTGTTTTTTTTATGATCTCCGAAAAATGTTAAATGTACTTACTCTCCCCTCCACTCTATGAATGATATGAAGTCCCAACTTGCTCTGCTATTCAGCAGTTTTTCATCAGCACCCAGTGGATTCAGCTGAAAAAGTTGGCACAATGAACATTCTTCCTCTTACTCTCAACACCTTTCTATGATCGATACCACTGTTAGTGAGAGCCGATATCTCCCTCTTACTCTCCCCCACCTCTCTATGAACAATACAAAGTACAATCAGGAGACTCGCTCTGCAATTAAGCAGTTTTTCATCAGCACCTTAAAAATGGTAGGTATTGGATTACACCAACATTTAACACAGTGAACAGTGAGAAATTCATAAAAGGGTTTGTGAACTGCAGTGAAATAACATGCAAGTTTGTTTTAGTTATTTGTTGGATGAGACTACATTTCTAGAGCACTTGATAAAACTTACTACACTATAAGACCTTTCTGTGCTAATATTATCATACTTGACACTATATGATCCACACAAGTATTGATGTATAATAACAAATTGTGATTAAGTATAGATCTGTTCGATATGTATCCCCCCCCCTCCAACTTATACACATGTTTATTTAAACTTTGGGTCAAAAGAAAGTTCCATGCATAGAATGTACACAAATCTTTTCAATTCTTTCTTGCTAATGTGTGTGTGTATAAGAAAAAAATGCAACATTTAAAGGGGAAATAACTCTTTAAAAGAAAGTTTGGAGTTGCCTTCCTTAATTTTACAGTCAGCTGATTGGTTGATACGTTTAGCTGTATTCTCAGCTGTCTGTAAATTTAATGGAGGCAACTCCAAATTTTCTTTTAAAGAGTTACTTCCCTTTTTAATGTTGCTTTATTTTCTTATGAGACCTGTCCCAAATGTATCCAGCCATTTTGAATCTTGAACTCTTTCTGTGGCATTGATGTAACTTGGCAACTAATCCGGACCTTACTGCGCATGCATGCATGAGATGCCATTGAGTGAGCTTGTGTACTGTGACCATCGCATTCACAATGATTAAGCGAGTCATTCTTCACTTCTCCTGCAAAAGTTTGGCAAAACATCCCCCCACCCTCACAGTCCAGGTTTGACTTCCCATGACTCTTGGCTCTTTCCACTAGAAATTTCAGACTGTGGACGAGATTAAGGAGAAGGCAGCTAATAGCAATCTTGAAAGAGGACTTTGCATTTTTTTTTTTTTGGAAACGTAGGATAAGTCTGAAGTGAGGACTAAGGCGCCATTGCCCTAGGTAGGCTACTGGATACTTTCCAAATGGATGTCGTGTGTATACTAATATTTGAGCCCAGTTTGTTCGTCCGTGCCTCTTCTCCACTAAAACTACAAAGCCGAATGTAGACTGGGAAGCGGTCTACTTCTCACATAGGCTAATTGAGGTCACCAGAGGTCACTCTAAATCCTTTATACCAGGATTTTCATTATCATGGATGGCACAAATATTCCTACAATAAAATTAATTTTTCACAACATTTCAGTGGCTTTTCCTCATTTGCACGGAAAATCATCAATAGTGTAAGCAGTACTAAGACAGCCTTATACGAGTCCTTCCCTTTACCCTTTTAACAGCCAAAGTCGTGGTCAGATTCTATCAAGCCTTTCCTTTCCTCTTTCTAAAGTAACAGCCGAATAAATCATGGGTTTTTTTTTGCTGGTTTCTATTTCGCGGATTTGATCATTCACGATTTGGTCATCAATAGTTAAATGGGATTTTTTACATTTTGCAGGCGGCTGTGAAAAAACAAGGACTACTAAAAATAAAGTACAGTTTAGTACACCATAAAAGCTCAGGGCCTTCTGTGTACAGTACATTACTAAGTTATATTAATTTACATTTATAAATAATTTTATTCACATGACATTTTTAGAAGTTCAGTACAGGTATACTCTTTCTGCCCCCCCCCCTCCGTGTACATGTTTATGGTTTTATTTCATGTACAACACAGTACTGTTAGTGTTGAATTACTTTCTGGATGTTAACGGTAAAATAATGTACGTAATGCATTCGATATATTATTAAAGGTGTTCAGATTTAACAGAGTTCACGGTTATTTGCTAAATTGAAATTTGTACGTGGTCCGCACCCTGAAGCTTGATAATTTTGGAGGGCCAACTGTATTTTCTTTTTTTTCTTTAAACCATTATATATTTTTGGCTATTTACTTTCAGCTTTTTCAGATCCATAGTGACTGAACGAGTAAAGATATTGAGCTAAAACTTTACAGGACTTCAAAGTTAGAGCAAAATCGGTGATGGCCGAGTGGGGCACTTTCCCAAAAGACTTCAATGTTCGAACAAAAAAATGTATTTTCTTTTTTGTAAGCACTTGAGGATGTGTCCATATGATTTGGAAGGGGTCCTCGGTTCAGCCAAACTAATGTACACAATCAACTAGGCATTTGGAGAAGGAACTATTGGCTGTCCAACAGCTGATGAATAATTCACCAATTTCTGATGTGGCCAATTCAAGATATCTGACAAATCTTAAAATAGATCAGGGTGTATTATGCCAGGTCATGGAAAACTATCTACAATGGACTAGCTGAGAAATATGCTGCAGTTTTACACTCACCCATTACATTCATTGGTCATAGTCATTGGGCTGCAAAATCTCTAAACTCTGAAACTGATGGACTACAATCAGAATCATCATTTTGATATGTTCATGTCTTTATTTTCTCTGAAGCACATGCCTGCATGACTTGACATATTATCACATGTGTTAAATGATTGGAAATAGGTTAATATCCTAAGGATAAACTTTAGCTGCTTACACTCTTACCATTATTTGTTATCTATATCCTATCAAATCCCAAAATTCAATGTAAAAACTTAATTTGCAAATGCTAATTATCACTAAGCTATATTAATTATTAAAAGTATCATCACTGGTATGCCACCATGGTTGACAGAACAGTGCAGATAGGTCAAGGATTATTCCCTGCTTATTCCTCTTATTTTCTTATTCAGAAAACTCATGGTAACAACTCTGTAATTAGTTAGACTTGGAGTTATCTCCCTTGGAAATACTTTTTTTCTTTTCTTTTTTTCTTTCTTTCTTTCTTTATTTCTTGTCAACTTGTAATTGAATATTATTTGGAAACCAGTGGCCTGATTGGACTGGAAATTGTTTTATTCTCCAAGTTAGAGCATTTTAATGGTATTGCACTAAGAAAAATTGCAATACAATGTACCGTTTTTGCTATTTACCTTATTTTTAAAATTTTTAATCACAATTTAACTCAGGCCAGCATGGCCGTGTTTGTTTTGGTTTCTGTACTAATAAGTAATATTAGTAAAACAATTATTTATTTTTTATATTTTAATCTCCTAGAAATATATCTGAATTTTTTCACAGGAAATGACTTGTGAAAAATTAATAATATTGCTTTACTAAAACCAAAACAAACACTACTGTGAGTTAAATTGTGATTTATTTATTTATTTTTTTTTTTAACACTAAAAATTAAGATGAAGGTAAATAGTAAAAAATTAATAAAAATGGTTCACAATACTTCATCTAATAAAAATAAATAATGGAATAATTGCTTTTTTTTATTTTTTTTATTTTGCTAAAACGAAAAAGCTTTAAACTGGAGAGAAAAAAAACAACAAAACATTAAGATAAGTCATAAGTTCGACTATCTGTGGTGGTAGTAGTAGCAAGATGAGGATAGTTCACCCGAAGGTCTGGATCAAGTTTCATATCAACCAACACGATATGGCTGAGAAAATTGATATTTAACATATAATGGACCTACCGACTGAAAAGTGTCTCATAGAGAGGTGTTGGTCGCATCTAAAAAATGATTTACAATACTTCATCTAATAAACAATAAAATAATTCAATCTTTATTATTGTTGGATGAAGTAATTGTAACACACCATTTTAGTCAAATTTGACTTTTTTTACCTTCATCTTAATCTCATGTGAAAACAACAAAAATATGGCGTGAAGAGTCGGATGAAAGCAATGAGTTTAAAAGTGTAAATCAGCTTCTGTTAATCCATGAAGTCTTTGTGGCCGAGTGGTAAAAGCAGCTAGGCATAAACTAGACTTCCTCTGGCAATGAGGGTGTGAGTTTGATTCTCACCGAAGGTTTCTTTATCAGATGCGCGCTGCTATTCGTTGCCGTAGAAACAACGGCCTGAATTGAAAGTTGTATATAAAAACAACTGAAATTAAGATAAAAACTAGTCAAATTTGATGAATAAAATAATTGCTTTACTAAAACTTCTATAAACCAAAACACAACTGACAGAAGGTATAAACTCCTTCGGTTGTCCCACGCTCTTTTGTACCCGTGCTCTTTTGTCTCCACTTTTGTCTCATACTCATTTATCGCCCTACAGATTCTGTAATGGGAGGCACTTGGCTCCCAGGAAGGAATTACCAGATGACAATTCAAAATGGGGGAGGAATATGACCTGGGATTCTAAGGACTGATCTGTGTTATTAACAATGTTTCAACTGTTATATTCTTTGGTGTTGAATAGATTAAGCATTCATTGCCTTATCTGCATAAACAAAACTTATTTTAACTTTAATAAGTTTAGAACTTTTAAATCATGGTTTTGGCTTTGATTGTGGCTAATCAAGTATCTTAGGCCAAATCTCTATAGGTATGTTGTCTGGGGAGAAAGAAAAAAAAGACTGAAGGCAGTTAATAGAAGAGTCTGCTGAATGCTGCTTTGTATTGTTCTACTAAAAGCTTTTTACTGTAGCAATTACCTATTTTCCTTTGACCTCTTTTCTCAATATCTGATCACTCTCCATATTTTTTTTTTTGGGGGGGGGGCGGTTTACTTACTTACATAATATACTTGAATATAATATATACTTGAAATGGGCTTTTCTTTCTTTTTTTTTTGTTTTTTGACAGCAATTGTGTAGTTGGGCTGGGTTTAAACTAATAAGAAAAATGGTAGTTAAATTTGGTATCTCCAATATCAGAATAAAGATTTTTAAAAATATTGATATTCTCGGATGTGACCGTCTTTTCACTTAGGCTGTTCTATGTGTTTGCCACTCTTGCCAAGAGGAAATTTTTTCTAACACCAGTGGAGATCTGAATTTGTAGTTTATGGCTGTCTTCTGTTCATAAAGCAAGAAATGGAGGTAGTCTACGTAATAAAACAGTTATCTAGCTTTAATATCATCTTTTTTGACAGCCCAAAAGTAAATGATTGGTGCTATATGACATAATTAGGTGGGTTTGAAAAATCATTCTCCTCCTTGTCGTGCAAGCTTATTCCTTTCTCCTTCTTGTCGTGCAAGCTCATTCCTTTCTCCTTCTCTTTTCCATGTTTTGTCTGTTTTTGTCTTTTCATGTTGACAATCTGTCACTAAATTCCTTCTTGTCTTTCTTTCTTTAAACACCCTCCCACTATTTGCCAACACAATGTCATTGTGCATCTGGCTGAGTGGCTCCATCAAGTGTTAACAATTGCCTTCTCTACTTTAATGACTCATTGCTTTCTCTCTCTCCCCACATGGCTTCAGCAATTCAATGCCTAAACCCAAGCCATCTTTTACCTTAACTGCCTCTCCAGTTCCATACTATCCTACATTTGTTCATTGGTGTGACTCACCTTTTCTTCAGTTTTGATGTCTGTCCATTTCTATACACATGGAATCATGCTTTTTTTTCTTCTCAGTTTTCAAAAGAAAAAAAAAAAAACCCTTTCAGCATATTTAAGTTTTACACTTATTGAGAAAAATGTTCTGTATAATTGAATAGAGGCTGAGTAGTCTGAAGCTGTATCCTATGTCAGCTGTGATGCTCATTACCACAAGTTCACCAAGAAAAAATTTCAAAATGGCACAAAGGGTCTTTTACCTGGCCATCAAAATAGTACTCTCATATCAATAGGGTATCAATAATCACACCTCTTTTAAACTATATTGAGAAATTTATTTTTACAGGCGAGATGTATTTGATCAATCATTATTGTAGGCTCTTTCAAAGACAAGATCATTTTTGTGAAAAAATATTTAAAGAATATGAAGCAATATGGAAAAACGAGTAACACTTTGGAATCTGTTTATGAAACATTTTTGTTTCTTTTAGATATTACATCATTATTTATTCCTGAATAAGCAATGAAATGGGTTTGTTTGTCTGGGAGTCACTTCACATCTGACTAGCTCTGAATATATTGTAAATTAGATTTTTGTATATTTTTTGGATTTTTTTTTTTTTTTTTTTTTTTTTTTTTTGTTTTGTTTGAATATTGTTTAAAACTCTTGGTATTTTTAAAACTAGTAAATGCTACGAATACCATATGAGTTACTAAAATTTAATCAGTAAACTCAGGACAAACCTGCAGAAGTTTATTTGAGGATTCTTGGATCAAAAATATGAATTTGTTTTTTATTTTTATTTTTTTAAGCTGCCAAAATTATTCAACAAATATCGAAACACACTGATCATATTTAAAATGAAGTTAATTTTACATTTTTACAAACTCTAGGGACTTTATTTATAAAATAATCAGCATATTTTTTGCTTGGGTATTTAAATGATCCCCATTGCCAAGTCTGCAAGTATATAAAAGATGTCATTGTTCAATTTGCTTGCTAGAGACATTTTCATCTGTTGGAAAACATTTCTTTAAGCAATATCCATAGATTGAATTTAATTATTAAAATTAAACCTTATAACCTTGTTTAATGGTTTTATGAGAAAAAAACCCTCCTTTATTGGTTATTTAATAACGGGGGTATTCGCGATATTGAAGGGCGGACAAAAAATGAAAAACAGAACTTTGTGAATTATATAAACTAAGATTTGAACAAA
>VCCN01001001.1:2594577-2627901 GCA_006491835.1 Architeuthis dux | reverse complement strand
TTGTAATTTCCTCTGTAGACTTTAACCCAACCAAAAAGGAAATCCATTGGACGAATCCAACTCTGCTTACTATTTAAATAAAGCTTTACTGCATTTATAAGGAGTGGTATCACCCCTGAAAAGTGATGTCACTTGTTCTATTCCTCCACACATGCCTTGCTGTTCAAAGGTACATTCAAGTTAGATGTTTATATACATCCTAATTGTCATCATGGTAACATTACTGTTATTAACAGTGTTAGTATGGTTACTATTATGAAGCTTTAGTACTTAACATTTTTGTATTAACAAATAGTTATTAGCTTGAATAGTCTTATTTGAAATCAGTTTGTGTTGAAAGCCTACAGAGTACAGCAACAAAAAATTAGTTTCTAATCCCAAAGTAAAATTCTGCTATACTACCATTTGCAAATATTAATAGTTAATAACTTTTTTACCAAAGCAACTGTTTATTTTCATTTGGTCAGCTAACAGTTATAATTTATGTGTACTTACATTTAATATTAAGTCAGTTGTGATTTTTAAAAATAATATTAAATGTAAGTAAACTAGATAGGACTCTTAAGTAGATAGTTACAGCAATGGATTTCTGTAGCCAGTTAATGGCAGTATGAACTAATAGTAATACCTAGATTTAAGACATTTTCTCTTAAATTTGGTTCATACCTAGTCATACTTGATTTCAAAACAAATGTTGTTTACCCATGTAAATTAACAAAATTATTTTCATTCAAATTTTTTAGTTTATTAAATCCATGTTCATTTTTGCTTTACCCATATTTAGAAGCATCAAAATACTATTATACTATAATATTAGTTTTAACTATATATTTTAACTGAAAATTTCTTGTAAGCCTATATTTACTTATTGACTTTGAATAAATGTGTTCGTACTATCACTTTTACTACATACATTATCACTAAAACAACTAAAAAATAGAATATACAAGAAAACTAACCTAAAAATAATGCATGATTGAGAATGTCCCTCTATATAGAAAACTAGTTTACCTGTGCCGTCAAAAATGATGGCATATATGGGTACCCATTGCATTTTATATATGTAGATAAGAGATTTGCAGTGAGCTTTGAGAATTGCATACTGTTGACCACAAACAGATTTTTACATTTTTTTTTTTTTTATTACTTTTTATATATTATATAAAATTCTATTTTTACATCAGTTGCGTCCCTTAGCATGACCGTATTGCTAATTATGTGGATTATTTCATACTTTGAAGGTCCAAAAACCTGATTGACTTAATTTTAAAACAATACAAAGGCAAAAATCATATACTAAGATTCAGAGAGCTACTTGGTGCTAATCTATTCAGAGGTTTCCAATCGACCAGCATAGTCTTCCTAAACAACTGAGCAAATTTGTGGATCATCTTTAGCATTTTCTGTTTCATGAAGAAATCTTAATCATCTGAGGTCAGATATTTTGTGATTCTGGGGACCCATCCCTACCCAATACTTTAGTTTGAAAATAATTAACATCTCAAGATCCTCTGGGTGAGAGGTAAGCTGCTGGGAGGTTACTCAGACATGATAGCATACAAAATGAATGCGAAAGCATTAATAATAGTACGGGTAAGGGTTTGGCTGAGGCCAAAGGATGGTTAGTAGGAACATTCTCCTGTAAAATGGATATACATTGATGAGGCAAACTGATGAACAGTTTGGCAAATTCTAATGACATCTTCATCAACAGATGATAGAAAGAAGAAACTCAAAATAAGATCATAGTGTCAAATCTCAACTTTGTGTGTGTCTAGCTTGTATGTGTAATATTTAAAGATTTGTCTTGATTAACCCTCTCTCAAGCTCTTCCAATGTTTTATATTTGGTATAATTCTGAGTATTGAAGTTGGTGCAAGACATTAAATTGTTGGCTTGTTAATGAAAAAAAATAATTAAGTCCTGTCTACAATAGCTAATGTCTTGGTCTGGTTAATCGAAATGTAATCATAGTAACTTTATTTTTCATTCAGATTTTCCTCATTTCTTTTTCTTTTCTTTTTTTTTATTATTTGCTTCAGTTTTTATTACTGTCCTTTTTTAAAATGTTTCCTTTATCTCATGCATAATAAATGCTAGTGTTTAATGTCATCCTCAGGTAGCAGATCTGGTTTCTAACATAATTAATTTGGCTCAATTCAAATGCAGTGAGTTTGATATGACAATTAAAGTTATCATAAATTGTATCTGAGATGCATTGTTATGAAAAATGAATCGGGGAAAGTCAGGATTGGAAAAATATGAAAAAACAATATAAAAATGTTGAAGCTGTAATTAAGTTATTTGCGCTATAAAATTTTGAGACATTATTGCTGTTATGAAGCTGCAGATAAGTGGACTGGGGTTCCGTCCAAAGTTTGAGACCAGTTATGTTATATGTCAGCAACAATCTATCTAGCAGAAATAGATCCTATTTTGAATTGGGGACAATCACAAACTTTTAAAATCCAGTGTCTGTAATATTAGGTTTCATGATTAAGCTTTGCTCACTTCAACTGAGCTCATTTCTTGCTTCTCTGTGGGGTCAGGCAATCCCAAATAATTATCCAACCTGCCTTTTATATATAAACCAAAGGTATGAAACTTATTTTACTTTTCTAAACTTAGTTTGTATGATTAATAGCATTTACAATTTCTAAATCATTCTAACTGTATTTCTTGGTTGACAAACTCAAACTATTTCATCTAGAAGTTAGGAATACATAGTCAAATAGAAAGCTTATGACTTTAGATATTTAAGACTAGTCTTAACTCTCAAACAATGGTGAATAGGGCGATATTCAAGATAAGTGAAAGACGGCTTTCATTGTATAAAACTAAGTGAGATTTGAACAAATAAACAAAGGCATTCTTTAATATATTTTATTAAATAAACCACCAAAATATACCAAATTTCAAGATTTAAAAACAAAATAGATAGTCCACCGACTTAGAACATGGTTAGGGACCGAAAATGAGATCATAACTCAAATGCATTGTAGATTTCCTTGTAGCATGAAATGGTTTACTGCTGTTTATTTTATTTTTTTTTTTTTACTTAATTAAATTAACTTTTTCCTAAATAAATTCAGTAATCAAAGAATAAATACTGAAAGTGTTATTAAATTCGACTTAGTTTTTATTTGATTGTTTACGTTTATATAATCACGAGCATCGGGATGTTGTTACATTATCTTTTTAACCAGTGTTTTGTTTTTCAAATGTAAATACGAATTTCAAAACAACCAGCTTTTTATATTCTGGAAGAAAATATTTGTCAGATTTTTCTCTAATTCTTCTTAGGGAACAATTGCACAGATCTCTCCCATTGTGTTGTAGAGAATACAGTAAGAAAGACTGACATAAAAGTCAAGTTGGCGATAATAAAGATAAAAATTTTGGCATCCACCCTCTACCCGTATATCGCGAACAGCTTGTTTTCTTTTTATACCTTTGGCAAAAAAGTTATTGAATCAACAGAATGAAGTTTTTACTTTTTGTCTTGTTACTCATTGAAATGCTTAGTTAAAACTTTTCTAAATCAGTAGGACGCTGGGCCAGTGACTATAAAGATCTAATTTCATAAATACAGAACCATTTCTTTGTTTCATATTTCTAAGCAATCACAAATTCTATAACTAAAGCTGGCCATCAGGGAAATAAAGGATTAATTCTCAGTGTGAACCATGTTATTAATGAAGTGGAATATTTAGCAAATGAGTCTTTCACTTTTTTTTTTATTCAAGGGAACATTTTAATAAATGTAATAAAACATGTGACTCTATTGTATTGATATTATTAGAATAAAAAAAACAAATATTCAAGTTAACCCTTTGTGACCACAGTCCTATAATGAGTAATTGCTTTATTAGCCCCTTTGAAACTTTAGATTTAACATTGTTCAGAAGCAAGGCGAAAACCTTTGTCTCATTTCATACATTCCAGATTACATGAAAGTTAGCAGTAATAGATCTTATAGCAGTTAGTGACTCTAAATCTATTCTACTCATTAATCTAATTCTCCTTTTTAATTGATTAGGATGAGTAATTGTATCATTTTTTTCCCTAGTACCATAATTTCTTAAATATATTAGGTTATTGTTATTATTAGTCATTTTTTGAATAGTAAGATGAAGGATGATATAAACAACAAAAAACAGTAAATATTTAATCAAAATATGACCCAATTGAAGCAGTAACCTTTTTTTAACAATCGTCTGCTGCTGTCGATAATTCTTCATCATTGAGAACAGGTTTGGACCTCCTTCAAGGTTTATTATCAGTATCCATATTTCAAGATCGAAACCTATTGAGCTAACACTGAACAGTTTACACTGAAATAGTGTTAACGCCAAATGCTTTGTTGAATTTATCTGCAACATTATGTCCTAATTTGAAATCATACTTGAAAATTAGTCTAACTTCTTGGGTAGATACCATTGGGGTTAAGGGCTTAAAAACCTCCAATAATAACGAATTAGGTCTCTGCATTTTTTGCTGATTCAATGTAAGCAATTAAATTCATAAATCTTTTGCTTTTAGCATTATTCTCTATGATGTAAAAATTATTACTTATAACACCATACTACATTTTGCACCTAAAAACAATAGTGATGCATATTAATATGCATACCTAGGAATGTTTATGATGCGTATTATATTTTGTAAATTTTGATATCCTTCTTGAATATCTGGATATTCATTACGGGAAGAGCATTGTTTTGAAAAAGATGTTTAGATATTATCAATATATGCAGTTGTATCTACATATTAGGATCTTACTGTCCTCCATTTATTCTCCGAAAAGTATGGAAATAATTCTGTTTATTCATCTATTTTGGTGTGCAGTTTTTATTTCTGTTTATGTATGTAATTTGATCTGATATTAGGGTATTTTCTATTTGGAGAATATAGGAGTAAGAGATGGTGATTGTTTTTATATTAAATCAAAGGAACTCTTCAGCTATCTCCTGGGATATAGATGAATACTGACCCTTATTTTTAGTCATTTTGACTTTCTCCCCAGCTATTTTTATTGACCTCAAATTCTGAATAATGAAAACTTAATTTTGTCGTCTATGTTAATCAACTTGCACAAACTTTACATCAGAGATTTTAACTGCCCTCTGCAGATGTAAAATCATCACGTGATCCTCTTCATCATAAAACCTTATCTTTTGAGTTTTTTAGTCTTCACTGCATACACAGGAGTTTGCATAAATGATTCTTTGTGAATTTAAAAGAGGAAAATGGAAAAAATAATATTGAAATATAATTTCCATCTTTCCTAGAGCAATTATACCAAGTCATGTAAAAGTTTCTTTTTTTCCATTATAGACTTTTTGGAGCTGGTTGCTATTGCTAATACAATAACCATTTAAGGGTTGAGAACAAGTATTTAAAGGTAGATTTTTTTTTTTTTTTTTTTTTTTTTAAATATAGAAACTTTTTGTTGCAGCTACAATCTGAGCAGCCTTCTTTATGACTTGAGCAATATCAATTTTTATTTTTATAACATAAATAAATGCAGTTTAAAAAATGGAAATTATGATTTGGTATAGCAACTCATTGTCTAAACCAGGGGTCAGAAACCTTTTCAACCTGAAGAGCCATTTTTAGTCCACAAAAAAGATAGACTATCGGAGCCGCATAATTTATGATAAACAAAAATACATCCAAGAATACATAAATTAAGCAGACTTTTTTTCTTTTTTTTTATTATATCTAATCTGAAATTGCTTCAATGTCTGGGTCATAAGTTGTGGCTTTTATTTTAATACAATAATTTATTTGTTTGTTCATAATATAAAATTTTTCTTTTTTCCAGTGTATATGAGAGCCACTCGATAGGTTAAAGAGCTGCATGCGACTCTGGTGCCACAGCTTCCTGACCCCTGGTCTAAACACTTTAAGTCTTCAGTAAACAAAGCCTAAAATTATGTTTTGGAGCTTAACCAGCCTGTTCTCATACATAGAGATCTAATGATCTGCCAAAGCTATACAAGCTTGAATTGAAACTTATTTTTCTCTTAATGGATTAAACAGTTTTCAATGGATTACAAAGAATTCTTACCAAGTTCAATGCATCAACTATATAACAACTCTAGGGATATTTTAGACTAGTATCAGTACCCATGCCTGTGCATTATTGTATAGATGTGTATATTAGGAAAATGTGGATATTGTATGTGGCTCATCTTTACAAACTTGTTTGTACTTTAAGGTAGTCTTTTATTTTAATATAATAACAATTGTGTGCCTAGTACTGTACAGCCATGCAGCACTGAACATTGTTTTAATATAAAATACCTTATACAGCAATATCTTGAATAGTACGGTTTTGATTAGTGCTGGTTTTGATGTATTACGGTTACGATATTGCTGTACAAATTAATGCCAGATTCGTAAGTAACTTAAAAATAGGTTTATTTCTAAATTTGCTCATGCAGATACTGACCCATAGTCATCAGCATGAGAAGATCATAATAGATTACGAAAATTAAGCCAACAAGTGGATTGTGCCAAATTGTCATAATCCATATTGGATAAGTGGGAACTTTTTTCTTTTTTCTAACTGTTCAGGTGAGGAAGTGATAAGCAACTTTATTATCTCCTCTTGAACAAAAGATCAAAAAGGTGTTCATGCTCTTGCACCTGATAATAGGCAACTCTGAAAAAAGTCTACCTTCTACTTCATTATATTGATTGTGTAGGACAATATATACAAGACATAACATACCAGATGTTGGTTTGGGACATGGGCCTACTGGCAAATGTTCAGCTCCATTAAATTTCTTCAAACACTGACTCAATTTTTAATTTAAAATTGTCAATGTATGTGGCGGCAAGCAACTCTTTACTCAATCCATTCCAAGAGTCCACAGCACGTTGGCTGAAAAAATGTTATCTTAAGTTCAATTTACAATGTTTTTTCTGTATTTTATATTCATGTCTTCTTGTTCTATTTTTATTAAAATGAAAGTCTTTCAGGTTCTGCATCCATGCAGCCCCATACCAACTTAAACATGCTAGCAATGATAACAAAATCCATTACTCACAATCATTATGACATAAAACAGTACGCATACATCCCTTTGGAATAATGGGATCATGTTCCCATCAAGCACCCTAAATTTTTGCAAATCTAAAAGGATGGATTTATCCTTGACACCAGTGACGTCACTGAAATGTCAGCAGTGTTACCAAGATAAACAGTCTGCATGTTGATATCGAGAAAATACTAGTGTCGCTAGTCTGTCTGAAATGTTCTAAGTTACTTACATTCAATAACAAATAGGTTGTTTATAGATTTTTTTTAAACTAACAAACTTTCAAAGTTACTAAGATACTTAGCGTAATCGTTAGCATATCTGACTGCCAAGTTTGTTCAGAGACACAGACAGACTTACTTCAAAAGTTTTAGTTTCAAAAAACAATAACAAGCCAAAGAATAGTTGGATTGAAAGCACAAACAGATACTTAGATTAAAAACACAAACAGTAGTTTTTAATTTTTTCAGAAGAAAGTATCCCATCAAAATCATATTCCCATCAAAAAAATAACACGAAGATCTGATGTGGTTTGAACGCGCGTCCAAGGAGTTGGCAGTCAGATACGCTAACGATTACACCAAGAAGACAGTTATTGACTGGCTGTAAAATTTAAACTCTAATAATCACAAATAAGCAATAAGCACAAAAAGATACTTAGCACAAAAGCACAAAAAAAAGTTTTTAATCTTTTCGGAAGAAAGTATCTTAGTAACTTCGAAAGTTTGTTAGTTTTAAAAAAAGAAAAACTATTTTTTATTGAATGTAAGTAACTTCGAACATTTCAGAGACACCAGTTCAGCTTAGTATTTTCTCGATATCAACATGCAGACTTTGTTTATCTTGGTAACACTGCTGATGTTTCAGTGACGTCACTGGTGTCAAGGATAAATCCATCCTTTTAGATTTGCAAAAATTTAGGGTGCTTGATAGGAACATGATCCATATAATGCTGTAGGTAAGTATTTACTAAACTCGGATTAGCTCAATACAACCTCCAGAGATTAGCTAAAAACTTATTTTAAAACTTGTAATAACAGTTCTAACTCTTCTCTTAGTGCAATGAAGTAAAGTTTACAAAGTAACAAGGTCTTTTAACATTAGCACTCTTGCTCAAATACAAATATGATTGGTAATGCAATTAATGTTGTGCATGTAGTCATTTTGAAATGATTAAACCAATATTGAGAGGACAAATTTAGAGTCGTATTGACTTAGAATTTTTGAAAATTTCAGTTGAAATATTATTAAAGCTCTAATTTTTGTTATCAGTGTTATTTAAATTTAGCCACGTACAATATTTGTATGTGTTAAAAAAAAAAAAAGAGTAGCCTAAATCGTAAATGTGAATAAACAAGCTCTGTATATATACAAGAGAATAGAAATAGGCTTTACCCATAGCTCTAAACATTCTATGTATAAAATTGGTTTTGGTCTTTGAACTGTCACTATATGAATGGCAATTATCTAATATGGTATGCTTATGATGGAATAAAATTATACAAAGTGGAATTAGCACAAAGTAAAACTAAATAGTTTATCTTAGTAAAACAAGCAGAAATCTAATCACTATAACCAACTATAAGTAGAACAAATATCCATCCTAAAAATATACAAATAACCCACATCATTTTCAAAGAATGTTTCTCTGTAAATGCAGCTAGAGTTGCTGGCACAGTCTTTCCATTGCATTTATATAATCTTTTGAATTTGAACTGTTTTTTTTATCTATCTTTGAAGGCCCAAGATCATCTTTCCAAAAGGCCAGACAGACTTTGTAGTATATGCCAGTTTTAGTTTACAAAACGCAGTAAACAGCACTACTTTAAGAACCATACACTCAGTGAATTCAGGAAGATGTTTTTTTGTGGGTCAATTGCAACCACACACCCCCACTCGGTCAGTAGATAATATATATAATGTGCTTATGACCAATAGGTGACACACATTGTCATAATTCTGAAGTAAAATACTGTGGTAGTTCTATTCTGATTTTTGCCGTAATTTCAAAGTAAAAAGTGCAAGGTTTTTTTGGTTTTTTTTTTGTTTTTTTTTTGTTTTGTTTTTTTTGTAAAATGGTAAAGATGTACTAAAAATTCTAAAATCCAAGATTGCTGCCACCTGATGACATCATATGCAAATTAGATAATCTTTTTCCTACATAAACCTTCTGCTCTACTTATCATTTCATTTCTCTATAGCAACCTTCTATCATGAACCATTCTCCCTCCATAGCCCTTCAAAAACCAGTCAAATTTATTAAATTGTCCTAAAAAAACATGGCACCTAAAGGGTTAAGGAAATGACTATTTTGTTCCATCACTTCTTTACTATTCCTGATAATGTGACACACATGTATGTCTAAATTTGAGAAATTTCATCTAGCTTAGTTTATGACAGCTTTAAAAATTTTATGTGCCTTGATTTTTTTTCTCCCTTTGGTATCTAATAATTACAATTTTCTGTCTTTCATCTTTCATGCTTTGTTTCTTCAGTTAATTTGTTTCTATTTTCCTATCACAAGTGCCTTTTATAAACACCACACATAATTGCCATTTTTGGAGAGAAAATCAATGCATAGAACTTCTAGCAGATATTTTGAAAATGCATCAAATTTTGATTTTATAGAAAACGAATTAAAATATATAAGAACTAGTCTTTAGTTTTGATAATGGATTAGCCTTCAGAATAACACTTAAGCTCCAAGTGTCTATCGTAGTTTATATGCCCAGTAATTTGCTAATAGCATACAACACAAATAGGCAAATAAGTAGTTTGTTTTTTTTAAGTTACTAATTGCTTTTAATCCACCATCCAAATCTGATAATCCTTCATTGCAAAAGTGACACCTTCTCCAGATTAATTTAAATAACTGCTTAATTTCTTAATTCTCTTCACATAGAGGTGTACAACATAGGAGTTTCTATCCGTAGATTCCTTTGCAGATTTTCTAAAAACTCTGCTCCTTCCCTAATTGAGAAAACTTTGGTGCAGCACACCTTATTTACTCTCTGGTTATGACCGGAAATGTCGTCCAACTCTTAAACTGCTTAATCACTTCACATGTTATCATGATTAAACTTGTCCTTTTTTTTTTTTGTATTATTTTCTCGTACCAATGTTATTTGTCATTTCCGATTAGTTAATTAATCTTTGAAGTTATTTTCATCCCAAATGGTGCTTCATAATAAACTATCCATAATCCTCTCCAAAATGAGTTTTCGTTCCTTGTTTATACAAACCTTTTAAGCAGTTCTTAACCCAGATTAGACTTTTCATCAAAAAAACATCCTATAAAATAGTTTTATTTTGAAGGTATAAAAAAAAGAAGTTTAACCTGCCCTAGATTGGATGTCAATGGAATTAGTCCTTCTCCCTGGTTTGAAATGTATTACATTGATTTCAGTGTGTCATGAAAATGGTTTAACTGTTTTAGTTACATTTATTTTCACATTCAATCTCAATTTGTTTCGTAAATATCTCAGGAAGTTTCACTCGGATTTTAGTATATCATTCTATACCACATTAACTAACATTGACAAAAAGCTTGTTAGAATTAATTTTAATGTTTGGACCCCATGCCCCAGGACAATTAGCCTTTTCTATCCTTCTATATATTTGTAACAAAAGGACAAGCTTGTTCATTATCTATTTTTGTGAATGAGATTGTCAATGGTCTGTACAATATCTCTATTTGATAACATTTCTTTTTTCTAATTATATTGAAAGAAAACATTTTAAAGTATTAAAGTTAATATTTAAAGACAAAGCCACTTTGCAGCATCTTTTTTAGCAGTAAAGTAGGATAATAACAACCGATATTTAGTTTTTCTTTCTCCTAAAAGCTTTTTCATGACATCAGTTGATCATTGATTGCAGACAAATACACAAGCTGCAAACTTACACACCCCTAGCATTACATTTCTGCACTATTTCCTGTTTGCTGTCTTGTCCCTGGCCTCTATTTATTTTTCTTTCTCTAATTAGTAAAATTTATTTGTGTAAAGCTCCTGTGTGGATAATCACCTTATCCAGAAATGTTTGGGGTATTAAATTAAGCTCTTTCTCTTTTCCCCCCTCAATTCAAAAACAAAATATATATGAAAGCAAAAGAAGCTGTAGACGACCAAGAATACCTAAGCATTTTGAAGGATATTACTCTTAAAATAGCTGCAATTAAATATTTGTAAATGTAGGCTGCTATCTATATATTTATACTCTCTAGTTAATGTGCAGTTTACTATTACATGGATTAACAGTAACAAGCCTAAGTTGGGAAATACTTGCCACTCGTTATGTTATGCTAGGTTATTCTTTACTCATCTCTTGTAATATATACATCTAATTCATTTGTATGTGTGTATATCTGTAAATATATCTCCTTTGATATATAATTTATTTCAAGGCCAGTTTCTTGATACATTTATTACTTTTATAATCCAAGTTTAATTTTCCCTTTGAAATCATCTATTGAAAATTTTGGGGTTTTCCGAAATCTGACAGATTCCTATAGTTTCTTGTGTATGTATGTATGTGCATTTCAGGAATTTTCTTTAACGATGTAATCTATCTATAAACTATTATTTACTTGCCTTTTTGTAATGTTTTTTAAAAAAAGTAACACCTAACAGCTGAGAGGTCTCTTTCTCTCCACAAGTGCTGTGTTAGTGATGTTTTAGACTCACTGCTGATAAAGAACATTTTTAAAGCAGAAAAATATTGATTTTCATTGTTATAGTTTTTTCTTTCTTAGGGCAATTAATTACATTTCTTCATCAAATTTATTAGAGATAACAAAAGAACTTAGTTAATTAACTTTGTTAGTGCCAAGTGAAAGTTTTGTTTAATTTTATTCAATTCTTGTAAATATTGATGTGCCAGAATAAGATATACCTTTTAACTCTTGAATTTATATAAAAAAATTCAAATCTTAAATCAAGGGAATAACTTCTTATCCAAGTTACTTTTAGGTAATTTGTTTTAATTCAATTCACAAGATTTTTTTTTTCCTCTCCTAATTTTATTCATTGAATAGTTCCACTGTGTTTAAGAGCAGTTTCAAGCAGTTCATGAATTTAAAAGTTAATTTAATAGTTGCAGTTCTGTAGTAGATGCCATTTATTGTATGTTTTGTTTGCCTTACAGAAATCAAAATCTAGTTAAATTAGTTTAGAAATCCATTTTCAACCCCCAACAATGAAGAACTGTTGATGTAAATATGTATACCTATGTATTTGAGTCAGGATCTTCATATAACTGAATTTTAGAATGTATTTGGGTTTCCATGTGTGAGATTGTATTGATTTACTCAATGAGTCCCTATACACGTCATATTCAGACTTGATACTTTTAAAATACAAATAGTATGTGTTATAGTGGAATTTCAAAATGACTGAACCAGTTTTTATTAAATTTAAACAGAATATAGCCATTAGGATCTTAATACCTAAAAATAATCAAAACTGGTAAAAATTAAGTTTGATATTAGAACTCCCTGGGATGAATATAATTAAATATTAACTGAGTTCGGTATTTCTGAGATGAGGTGTTAGTATTACTGATACTATTGTTCGGACTGAGATCCTCATCTTGGTTGTCATTTCCACAACGTTTCGGCCGACACCTGAAGAAGGCCGGAGGGTACATCGGCCGAAACGTTGTGGAAATGACAACCAAGATGAGGATCTCAGTCCGAACAATAGTATCAGTAATTAAATATTACTTTTAAAATGTGTACATTTTTTCAACTGTCCAATTTTGGGTATGCATTATATCCAGCTATCTTTTCTATTTCCCATTTCTTTAACCCGGGCATCTGTGTTCATGCAGAACAAATTCCATTAGACTTTGGTGTATTTTCTACAAAAGTGCTTATACTAAAATAGTACACTTACATAAATGAAAGCAAGTGAAGAATTGTGTTCTTATATCTGTTTTATATGTATATCTGAACAAAAACAAATGTACTGACCTCATTAAACTCCTTTTCATAAAGAACTATTAAAGAACCAATTTTTTAAAAAACTATGTTATGAGTTAAGCTATTTAAAATTATTTAAATTTGAAGTTGTGTTTATCTTTATTTTAAGTTTTAAATATAGACAGTTGGGGCGGGGATACATTTTACACAATATGACTCTTTCAAGAAGAGTCAATGATTTTATTGAAGACATGTATGATTTTTTTTTTATGTATTTCATCAAAGTTGCCAATTCAGCTGTGAATAACTAAATAATAAACCAAGTATTTAAAATTACTGCTAATTGTTTACCAGAAAATATTGTCCTAATTAATTCATAAATTTGGATGAATTCAGAATAAAATCTGACCATGAACAGAATCTGTATTTTTATTTGTTTTTTTTTTTTTTGTTTTTTTTTTTACATGTAGGGATCTAAAGTGATAAGTTTAAAATGTTGCCAAATCCTGCCTATAAATCATAATTCTGGTCCAAATTAATGCTGCAAGGTATTTTTTCAAGATATTTCATAACTTACTGTTTAAAATTAGGTAATTGTTAAGGAACATAGGTGATTTCAATACTGGATAGTGTTTATAACATGGAAGTGGTATTTCTCTGTCCATGCATGGATCACTTGAAAACAAAGTCACATAGAGATCAATGGA
Organism: Architeuthis dux; assembly: GCA_006491835.1. Lineage (NCBI taxonomy): Eukaryota > Metazoa > Mollusca > Cephalopoda > Oegopsida > Architeuthidae > Architeuthis > Architeuthis dux. Next base: position 2,614,225 of record VCCN01001001.1, on the reverse strand, counting down.
AAGAGCAATGCTAGGAGAATAGATAAAAAAAGGTCAACATGGATCAGTTTTATGAGAGATTTATATTTATGCTATTTGATTATTCTTGATTTTAACAAATGTTAATTATTGAGAGGTGTGCAGTGGCCATGTGGTTAACAGCATTGGAGACTGGAATCAGCAAGCAGAGTTCAAACTCTAGCTGAGACATTGTGTTCACTTTACACTAATTCCCTTGGAGAAAGCATGGGTTCATCTCTTCTCCTCCAAGCTATGGGTAAATAGTAGGGCAGACTAGGCTCTCTAGCCATGGTTGGCAACCAGTCTAGGAGATGGGTAACTCTGATTCCGAATCAACCTGAAGAGGGATTGGCTCCGTCCTTCACACACCCATGAAGTCATCTGTGGTGCCCCATCAACCCTGCACTGGGTTACAGAATACATGCATACAAATTATAACTTTGAAATTATATTTCTCCTTGATTAGTTTGTGACTGAGGGATAAGTGTTGAATTGGTGAGATTTGTTGCACCAAATTTATTCCCATAGAAACAATGTCTTATTCCTTTTATCATTTAGTCTAGTGCACATACAATCTAAATACCAATGCGATATTGAATATCAACAATAAAACAGGTAGAAAACTAGTATGCATGCACAAATATAGCAGTCTATTTATTTAGCACAGCTAAGTCAGAACTGAGAAGAATGAAGATATCCATGTGTATATTTATATGTATGATATTTAATCACCAGTATTATCACTGGTTATGATGGATGTAGAGCTGGTCTATTCATTTCAACATCAGCTTTCTTTTATTCTTCTGATTGTATGTTCTGGCTGATTACACCATTTGTGTTTGCACATGCACAATGACAAAACAGAACTTTTTATTGCATTGCATACAGCGTAAAATCTAAACTTATCTGATTCACAATAAGAGGAATGGAGACAGAGAGTAAAGTTGATGCTTAGTTGGGTGGCAGTCTCTTTGTGTTTGTCTGGTGAGTTTTTCTTTTTCATGCCTTTCTCCACCACCCCAGTTTCAATAACAATACATTTTCTGGTGAATTCTTAAACTTTTGAAAGCCTTTGAGCAGCTGGAAATGCAAATAGATGCCAATGGACCCAAATGGGGAGCTCACATAATTACTATATTGTCATAATAGAAACTCATGGTAAAAATTATCATAGCAGCTTAAAAATCCATTCTATGGGATCTTTATGCATCCTTGTTGATAACTGCATAATACATACACACATTTTAGTTTAGTTTATATTTAAAGTCAGAATTATGTAGCTTTTGTAGATATTGCCTTTTTAATCATGCCAATACTTCCATTACTCAGATGAGTATCTTGGTCTTTATTGTTTTAATTATGTTTTGGCCAATGCATAGATTAACTATTTCTTAAAATTATTGATATAGATCATTATATTCAGATTACTAGCTTCATATACGACTCTGCATTTTTGCAATTACAGCTTTCCCCAACACTAAATATTACTTTCTATTTAAAGAAGCAAACACAAGTTTGGTAATTCTGTTTACACTCATTCTCTCTCACCGTCCACCCCAGTTTCTCCATTTATCTTTCCCTTTCCTCTGTATTGTTTGAAGCTTGGTATACAAAATCTACAGGTCTGTCTGCTCTCAACAATTTTAGATAATCAGGCTCACTTTCTTTTTTTCTTTTTTTTGTTCCTGGATATTATTGTCATAATCATTATTCAATCCTGTTGTCATGGTTAGTTTTTTGAATTTTCCACTTTCTTCTATCTTTGTTTTGTTCTTTTCTCATCTAGGGTTGGGCTATGAGGATGGTGGGGGTCAAAAGATCTTTTAAATATTTTTCTCTGTTTCTGTTTAACTATTTTCTCTCTTTATTTTACATATATGCACACATACATGTGTAGAATGTGTGAAAACATGTCTATCAGATGTTCTTAGATCTGCCCACATTTTACTACTATTCCTAGAATATTTACTGATGTCTGTTTTTTTTACATTTTCTTTTCTTCAAGAATTTTCTCTCCTAATTGATACCAACCTCATTGAGGTAGTGAGGATTCCAGGGTTTTGTAGATTTCTGTTGTTTTGCTCTAAAAGCAAAAGATATCTCATTAAATGGTTAAAAGCTCCAAAGAAACTGATTACCAACTCAATGGTTTAGGATCAACTCGAATAACCCTGCTGTTTACCTATTTTATTGCCTGTTTATCATAACTAGCTGAAAACCCACCCTACAGGGTTTCAGCTAAATCTACTTTATATGGTTAAACAAAAAGATAATGATTCAGTTTAGCTAACTTGACAGACACTAAAGGCCCAGTTTAGCATTATACTTACATTGTAAATTGAACCCCTCAGTAAAAACTTAAAGTCTTGGAATTTTCAAAAAAACTAATATGCTAAAAACATGCTCCATGGTGCCATTAGTAACCACAGGAAATTTGGTAGTCATAGCTCAAGCTGTCCTTGAGTTATGCGATGACAAATGGACAGACATTTGAATTATAGTAAGATAAGCCTCTTAATAAACTCTGGTTATCAACTTCCTTTTTCTTTCCAAACATGTTCCTCCTTATGATAGTTATTTGTCATTGTTTTGTGGATAGTACATTTCCTTTTTTGAAATTAGTCATTAGTCTTTCCAAGTAGGTTCTGATTAACATTCCCAGCCTGCCCAACAACAAAATTGAACTTTAAACTTTCATACTTCCAATCAAAGATTCTAACTTTTGAGTTGTCACCTGATGATGAAAGACTTAAGATGTCTAACCAAATCTCAAAAGGGTGATGTATTGTGTATGTGCTTTAAGGTTCATCAAGTAATCTAAGCTCTTTTTTTCATCAGTAAAGTAAATCATTCACTTGACCCCAACGTGTCAGTTATGAGTGAAATGTTAACTCAGTTCTGAAAGATATTATTTCAAATGAAGCCGATAGCTTGTATTTTTATTTATTGGATATGGAGTATATTTAATGTTACATGTGAACTCTGTAATAGGATCCTCTGAAACAGCCATTATAGGAACTTTAGTATTTTTGGTATGGTTCATATATTTTCCACAAGATTTATTGTTTTGTCTAAAATGATGTTTTTTGAAGTAACATTTGTTGGCCATAATGGTACATTGCAAATTTTGAAAAATGTTTGGCATCTCTCTCAATCAATGCTTGTTAACAATGGGTTAAAATCTAATCCACAAGAATCCAGACCTATTTCTACATGAAGGAACCTTATGTGGGATTCTGGATAGAAAAAATGACACACAGTAACATGACTGCACCAGGATGTTCATTAGATGTCACTTAGTACACTGCATGAGTTAAAATCAAGAATAAAATATATTATTATATCAGAGACTGCAGATCAAATTGTATGTGACACCAGTATAACAGTGGGTTCTTATGTCTTATACTGTCAGTATATTTGAATGCTTCTAAAATCTGCAATATTTAAAGGTGTTTACTTGTGGTAATTATTAATGGACATAGTTTAGCTTTATGCTAATGAAAGGTACCAAAAATACAAATAGTTCCAAGAAAAACATTCTGCTACAAGTTTAATCTTGACTTCATAATCATGTGATCTAAAGGTTCTTGTACACTTTTTCTGAAAGTTTTTTTATCATTTAATGCCACTTTTTCTCTTAAGAGTTAATGAACAAGTAAACTTGCATGTGTCAGGGCTCCAAATTAACATCGTCCTGGGGACGAACAAATATCTTCCCCAGGTTACCTCCGCGACGGAAGTGATCTATTTTTTTTATATTTCCTTTGGTACGGTTAAAATTTTTTGTCGGGACTGTAGTGAAAAAAAATTGGCATGTGTGTATACAGATAGAACTATAAACATGCACAGCCAAAAACTATATACTGCCCTCTACCTTTTTTAAGGCACAATAATAATGCTTATCTAAATAATTATAACTCTTAAATTACTATAACACTACTTTTTGCTTGATTGATTATAAGCAGCTGCAGTTGGATATGAAAAGTTATTTTTCTTGATCCATCCTGATTAGTGCATATAAGGAAAACCAGTGTAGAATATAATTCACTGGTAGAGCGTTGTACAAGAGATCTCATGATCAGTGTTGAAAATTTTCCCAGAGAAAGTCAATAATTGATTCCAACTATTGTAAGGAGCTTTTCTTTTAATACTCGGTTATATAATTATAAAATCAATAATTGGTTTACATAATGTTTTGATATCCAAGCAGCATCAATAGTTAACAAACATACAAGTCTGCCAGTACTGTTCTAGACTACATTATCCTTATAAAAACAATAAAACAAAGTTAACCTCAATTTTAAAATATTAAAGAAAGAAAAAGATACTCGTGTTTACAATCTGGTTATTGTTACATTTCACATTTATTCAATTGTCCATTTAAGTAGAAAAGGAAACTTTATCTGTGACCCATTCTCTGAATTAGTCCGGATGCAAGAGGCGCAAATATTGGGCACAGTAGTTTTAGATAAGAGTAAAGTGAAATAATAAATTACCTAATGATAGATATTACCATCATTGGATTTGGTAGCTGTGGGAGAATCTTTATTTGCCTCCCTACAACAGCAAATTTGACATACGGTCATTTTAGGGTGGGGTCCTGCACGCAAATGTGCGGGGGGGGGGTATCCCAAATCCCTGCGACTGATGTCACGTGGACATTGGGACAAGCAGGATGAATCATGAGCATGCTGGTCAAAGAACCCAGTACAAATCACGGGCAGGTGTGATCAACTTCTCGGCCAGAAGGCCTCAAAATCCTGTGCAACCACTCCGGATGAATCCTGAGCATGCGACAAGGACACCAGGACAAATCTCTTTATTTGCCTCCCCACAACAGCAAATTTGACACACGGTCAATGTTGATCCGCACTTCAAAGCCATGAAGTTTTCGAAGAACAGATACTATACTTTGATCTTAGCCAAAAGTTATTTACTTAAATTTATTTCTTGTTTTGATAGTTTTTTAAAAAAAAAAAAAAATCTCATTGAATGAGATTTTTTTTTTTTTTTTTTTTTTTTAAATACTGGAGTTTCTGATGGGTAGAGTGTTTGTGTTACTCTACTGCTGCTACTATTTCATTGACCAAGCGATATGTGACCAAACAAAATGGCCAAAACTTTTATAAAAATTAATCTTATTGTGAGAAATCTTTGTGCCATTCATAAGAATTATTGGCGAAAATTCTGATATTAATATTATGTTTCCTGTGTTTAGAACTGGAGATTGGCTAGTTTCTAGGCGGCGAAAAAAAGCAACTTAATCTTGTTTCCCTTTTTAGGCTTCCTTACTTTAAAATCAACATTAGTTTTTGGCCAGACCAAAGGAATCCCTATTTTGCTTCCAGACTCACAGAACACTTTGGAAATATAGTTTAAAACCTACCTCAGTGAAATTTAAAAAATAACTGTACTGTACCATCATGCTAGAAAATAACCCATTAAAATCTTTCATAATTAACACTAGGTTAGAGAATTTGATCATATATCATTTTTGCGGATTTCCACCAGTCCAAACTCCCCAATAAAATAGTTTCATGGTCTCAAAGAGTTGTATTTTATAATAAAACAGAATATTGGACATGTCTATGCAAATTAGACTGGTGTTCAACTAATCCTAAGCAGAAAAGATTTATGTGGATATTGTCTCAACAAAATAAACTTACTAAATTTTACAGGATTTCAAAGATAATGTATACTCCAATAAAAAATAATTCCTGTATATTTCTATCTAACTTAAGCTATATTTGAAATTAATAAAATGTTGCTACAAACCTTTGATGACTAAAACCCAGCACTTTTAAACCAATATACTGATTTTGTTTGTGCTATTATCCCACATTGGTTGGGATAAAAATATTTCTCCACAAGTTTTTACTCAATATCTGTAAGAGTGTGATGTTCCAAATTTCTATTCTCTGTACTGCAGTTAAACTATCAATAGATACGCATAGGTAAATTTTGTCTGCTATTGTTCTGAGTATATAAGTCTGTATTGCTGAATTTTGACCTCAAATTGTCACTGTATAAAGTTCAAGCTTTGATTAATGGAGAAGCATTGACAAAGATCATTGAAAAATAAATATTTTTTGTGTAAAATAAATGCCTTTTTTTTATCCTTAGGTTACAGATTTATTGATGTACCTACATAATATCACTTAATTAAAACCAAATGTATTAAAAGAAAAGGCAGAATAAATAGTAAATTAATATAAAGTTTTATTGTACAGAATAAACTCATCTTGTACTTGGCTAAATTTTTTATTTTTTTAAAAGATTCTTAGATATTAAGGATACATGCTAGAAATATTGATTTGTACAACACAGTAAAGCTAAGATTTGAACCAGAATCTTTAAGTTTAAATAAATTGTACCTACAATTTCCTTCACTACAAAGGCATCTTTGTAGTGAAGGAAATTGTAGGTCACACAAACAGCTCTAACAAAAGATATAGATAACAGATATTTTTTATTATTCTCATACTGAGAGGCATAAACAAATTAGATGTGTAAAGTAAGTTTTAGATCACTCAACCCCTTTAGTTTACCAGTTGGAAAATTAAAACAAAAGTAATAGAATTTGTCTGCATGAGTTGACAAATGTTACTTTATTGGAGAAACTTTGAGAAAAGGGAAGATGGATTTAAGTCTTGTTTACTGAGGCATGACCCTATTTTGACAAATGAGATTACATTGGGAACACCCTGTCAATCTGATTAACCAATCAACTATCACTTAAAAGTCTGTCATTTTTGGCTTTCAGTCTGATTGGTCAATCAAACCATAACTGACACGGATTTGGTAGCATATTTGATGTGCTGAATCTCTATAAAATACAAGCACAGTATCCTCTAAATAGGTCAACTTGCCACTGATTCTGCCTAAATGGTATAAGATCTCTTAACAGCTTTGGCAGTCAACTTTGATCAAACATCTCAAACTTTGGTTATTCACAAATTCTGTAAAGCTATATTTAATCATAGGTACAGGAATAAAAGTCACTGGTTATATTAAATCCATTATTGATTTTGTCCTTCAACTTGAGGTTCTTGTCCACTAGATAACACCTGCTGCCAGACTAAACCAAGACCTACAGTCAAATCACCAGCATCACTCATTGGTGGTGTTAGTCACTACACAAACTAACATACCCTTTGTCAGTATCATATTGGGAATTATTCAACTTATCCAACAATACTTTTTGTTTAATGACCTTTGTAAATTATCAAGGCAGCCTTAGTATCAATTATGAGTTGTTAGTAAGCATAACATCTTCAAGGAAAAGATGTTTTCTTTTTTTCCTCTACTCTTTTTGTATTATTTTGTTTATTAGGGCATTCAAGTTTTATTCAATACTGAAAATGACACTTATTTATTAATTTTTTTGCCCTGCTATACCTGAAGCAATAAGACATGCCAGACCTTTTCTGTTTTGTTCAGGGAAGGGTTTGATTTAACAAACTTCCTTCACCTCTTTTGGTTTGTTTTTGTTTCATATTAACAGAAAGCTTAATTGTGTTAAATCATTGAAGGTTATTTTTCCATTGTCTTTGCTGTTTATTAGTCATTGCTTAAAACTATGTGACTGTGTAGTCCTTTGTGGGAATATTTGCTCTATGCTGTGCTGCTTGTTCTTGAGCAATAACCAGTTTAAAATTATCTGACACACTCCATCTCTTGCCTAGGGTCTCACTTGCCCTTATTTAAACTTTTTCAAAACTGGAAATTTACAGGAGCTATATAACAATCGGTGAGAAACTAATTGTTTATAGGCTAATAGGACTGGCATGATAATTACACTATGACATGTTTTAGATAGAATAAAGTGTAATATGGTAGCAATTAACTTAGTCCTTTGAAGGTCATTGATGCACCCTGGCTATAGATATAGTTTATATTATTATTTTACTTAGTTTATTCTAGGTCTGGAGCACCATACAGGGATCAAACTTACTAACAATGGATTGACAGAATAGCACAACATTTACTACACCAGTGGTTCCCAACTGGGGTGGAATTTGGGTAGTCCAAGAGGGGAATAAGGCTACTAGGTAAAAATAAGTCCAGTCTAGAGATAGGGTTTTCTGCTATCAAGTTGAAGGCTCAAAATATCTACAAGATAAGAATGATTTCAAATATGCTCTCTCACTAATAGACCCACAAATCAAAGAACTAGTAGCAAAAAAAAACAAGAACAGATCACATTGATGTGTATATAAGTTACGATAGCACAATTATTTTTTTGTAATAAATTGGAATTTCAAATGATGTGATCTAATTATTTTCATTTGCTTTGAGTAACAAATACACAGCAGCAGCTGTACAATTATAAATAAAACTAATTCTTAGTATGAAGCTGTCTAATTATACATAAAATAAACTTATTTGAAATTATTCTTTGTTACAACTTAATAAATGGAACCTCCTTCCATAAATAAAAGGAATGCTAGTAATCCTATTAACAAGTGGGGATTGACTCAAAGGTTGGGAACCACTGTACTACACAATAAGTGTATATCTCATATAAACTAAAAATCACAACTTGGCAATAATCATCTCTTAAAGTACTTATTGTTCTGAACCAGATACATAAGCAATTTTTTTCCAGCATTATCTTTAGTAATTCATTCATCTCACTTTATTTTCATTTCAGTAATGTTCATGTATGAATGTAGGTGTTTGTATAGGTGGAAGTCTTCAGGTATATGCTTTTCTGAAGGACATCAGAGATTATTCAGTTCTAGTGATAGGCTGTCAGACGTCTTGCATCAAGATCATCTTTTCCCTTGTGGATTAATACCTAATGACAAAATGATGAATCCCATTAGTCATGATTAGTCAAGTAAAAAAAAAAAAAATCTGACTTCAAAACTCGGCATAGTGTTTTTAACAAGGCAGAACTACTACTCGTATCCGTGCTATTTAGTTCATTATAGTTTTCAGTCAAATATGCTTAGCTAATATTCCCACTTGCTCTGATCCTGAAATCAAGTCCTTCCCCAATGAATTTTAATTTCCAGTTACTTTCATGTATTTGAGATCACTAAAAAGCAGGAATAGCCGGTTAATACTTGAAGGAGAAAACTTCTCTTGGTCATTGCCTCTCTATGTACAGACTAACCCAAGACAACGTAGATTGTTTTGTCTCTTCCCTCCCTCCATGGGTGTTATTTCAAGCAAAAAAGAAAATCCAATATGGTACTGCTCATCATTAGACTATTATCCCTAAACATAAAAAAGGTAACTTTTTTAAAATGTTGTACATTGTATTTCTTGGGCTTCTGCTATAAAATGATTCACTTATAACATGATACTCCTTTTTGGACCACCAACATCAGTTTGTCTGTATGCGCCCAGTTAAAAAAGTCAGTGAAAGAAAATGTAGAAGTGTTGATGATTTGACCAATTGCCAAGATCTATGGATTTTACCCTTTAAAATCAGTGTTACTATTTAATTCAAATAGACTGGTACTTGGCATAGAATCTTAGATTTAGCACTCTTACCACTGAGCTATAATTATTGGAGAAAAAAGATACTAAAATTAATTATGCCCATATCTCAGTAATCAGTCTTGTACTTATAAAATCTGCTACTTTATATAATCATCAGTCTCTTGTATTTGAAATCCCCAAAGTTGATATATCAATAAGCTTCCTTTTCCTTCAACGAGTAATGACTATATAGTGAAAAAGGCTATTCTTTTATCACTTATGGACAAGACAGAAATGTATTCTTTACATTCCTATCAGGATCAGCTACTGGAATTTAATGTCATTAGGTAGAGCAGATACCAGCTTTAAAGAATTTAAAGTTTCTGGACCAATTGGTGGTACAGGATTCGTCCTGTTGTCAGAACGTTCTGAAAAACATTGCTCCGGATTCGTCCTGTGACCGTAGTCCAGCGAGCTCAGGATTTGTCCTAAGATCAAAGTTCAGCATGCCCAGGATTCAGCCTGTTACTATGTTGAGCCTGCCCTAATGTCCTCGTGACATTAGTCGCAGAGACTAGGGAGATTTTTAGAACTGCCTGCATGTACGTGTGCGGGACCCCACACTAAAATCGACCTTGTGTCAAATTTACCCTCATGGGGAGGCAGATAAACAAAATCAGCTTTAAAGAATCATTTTCTCTATGTATTAATAAAATTGACCTGTTTACTTGGGTGAGCCTTCACTATGGACAATGAAATAGCTGATAGCTGCTCAGCAGTTACAGAACTGACAGACAAGAAATGTGTTTGCACCAAATTGGTGAATTTCATTGTTACCAATTTTACCTTGAAAGAAAATCAAATAGTAAACGGACAAAGGCTCTTATTCCTTGCTGTACTTGTAAAATCTTTGATAGCATTTTTGGTTCACAGCAGATAATGCTTATGTATGTGTTCAGTAGCAAACTAACATCTTTCTTCCAAATTGACATGCCATTCATCTTGTTTAATAACCTCTCTATTTACTGTTGAAAACCTTGATCACCTAATGTCATCCTTCTCAGTCCAGATGATGCCAGGTGAATTATTCCATTATTTTAATGATAGCCACTTGCTTGAAATTGCTAATTATTTGATAAACCAATTGATTAATCAATCATCGAATGAAGTCTCTAATAATGGGTTTTGTGACTTCTGTGTATTTTATGCATAAAGATTAGTACAAATGTCAGTCTTCTTTAATATACTTGCAAATCACTTCTCTTACTTATGAATATTGCAAGCTAATCGAAAAAGTACAGCATTTTTGATTGTGTGCATGCACATAGCTCATTCTAGATGGATAAGAAAAACTTAAAATTACATAACTAATTTGATTGTATATAATTATTTCACAATGCTTCAGTTCAGTCCTATTCTTATATTTTGAATTTGACTTTTCTTTTTTTATGGAATATTTTCTGTTTACCAACAGTTTTTAGATCAATCCAATACTAAACTCTCTACTGGTAACACTGTCTAACTTTGAGACTATTCAACCCAGAACCTCCTCCCTTCCACAAAGTTGTGTAAAGAGAAATGATTGTCAAATTGTTTTCCTGTCATTTTCTGTCTTTAAAAAAAAAATATAAATCATTTTTCTTAATATAGTTACCAGAAATGCTACACTCTAGGTAAGCTTACAGCTTATGAATAGCTGTTGATATGAATTTCATATTTATGTTAATTTCTAATGAATTTGTTTGAAATCTTGCTAATATGAAATATTTTAAATGGACTGATAATCTTTAGTTTTCATCATTATGGATCTGTCATTGGATAGTTTTCAATTAAGTCTATACATAATGATTGGCATACTGAAAAGAACATCAAAGGTAGTAGGTGTGTTGGACTTGATTTTTATATATGTGAAAAGTATGTAAAAGCAAGTCCACTCTGATCTGACCACTTTGTATCACTTGAAAAAATACTTGCTATGCCCAACCTTGAATAAATAAGGTTACTTCCAAGTGCTTCATTTATTTTGACTGAGGCCAATTCTTTTTCAAAGAGGATGATAAAATGGTTTATTTCATTTTTGTATTTGAAAGAATAAACTCTCTTGAGGTTTCTCAAATACCAATTAATTGCTTTACAGCCAATTTATACCGACAAATGTTACTAAACTGTGAAATATGACTTCATTTAACTCTTAAATTCATGACCTTGTAATTAACAATTCATCTAATGGTCAAATGGAGATAATTTTAATCAGAAGTTATTTTCCTAGAAATTGACATTCAATTTTTTTGAATATGAATTAAGGTTAATATTGACTGCTAAGCTTATGTTATACTGGAAGATGAAGACTACAACAAATAGGTTGTCTTCAACAGAAACCGTCACGTGACCAATGTCTTTTGGCAGCAAGCCGTGTTTGGGGTGATCAATGAATAAATTACTTCTCTCACCTTTTGTTGGGCCGTGATCACTAAAAAAGTTTGAATTTTCAAAAAGCATGCGTGAATGCCGCCGGATACCAAATAAGGGACCTATTTTTACATTCCACTTCAAAAATTAGAAAACTTTTTTCTAGACATAAGGAGAAAATGTTTAAATTTTCAGCCCTCTACCTCCATTGGTGCAGCCTGTACACACGATACATACCTAGCAAGCCAGCCAGACTCACTTGACAACTGAAGAAACCTACATTGACAGTTTCTAATTGCTTATATTAACCCACCAAAAAATTCTTATCTTTATCTAATTTTAGGCATTTTATTATTATATAATTTTTTTTTTTTTTTTTTTTTTTTTTTTTTTTTTTTAGAAGTGAACAATTTTAAAATTGTTCACACGAAACAAATTTAAACTAGGTATTTATTCTTGGATTCAAATAATATATATAGTAAGTGCCTCAATAAATGCATGTACACATTGTTGCTTGCTTCCAGTACTATTGGTGTATCTTATAGCAAATAGCTACATTTGCTGTAAGTCCAAGCTGCCCAGTTAATATAAGTTATGTTTATAAAAAAAACCCAAAAAAACTAGATAAATAAAACTGCCACTATTACTGTTATCAGTGAACTAATGAGAGATTAAGATCTTTCTCCAACTACAGGAAACGATGCAATCTCATTAACTATCAAATCTTTTCCCCTCTTTTTCCTGCCATTTCACCAATTTAATCAGACTATATGCAATTCCCACACCCAATTTAACATTATACATTTTCACTTTACTAAACCAGATAATGATGAGTATAATATCCGTGCCTTACTGTATGCAACAGTATGCTTATATAGATTTTAGGTTTACACTCCTATTTGTAGGAATTGGCATATTAGCAGCTATCTTTTTAATATTGTTTATGTGCATATCAAGGTGTGATTGCTTAAATATTGGTAACTATTATTATATACGTGTGTATATATACTTGTGTACACTTACAAGCACATACAGATGTAAGGTTTATTTGTATTTTGAATTTATGTAGTTGATTGGTTTAACCATTCAACACTAGTCAAAAATAACTGTCACTCCTCAACATGATTTTTTTTTTTTTTATATGGTAGAAGCCGAAGCAAAAATACAAGAAGTCAGTCACGGATATTGTTGACGAAATACAGTGCATAGAATACAGTAATATTTATTTGATTTCTGAAGCACATGTGAACGAGTTATGTTCAACTGAAGCCAGTAACAGTTGTTAGTAGAGGGAACTGTAACAGTTAACAAGGTAAAATCATTGCTATTTAATGTCAACGTTACAAGGGAACTGTAACTAGTAACAGTTGTTAGAGGGAACAGTTTGCACAATGTTCGAATGCAATTGTCACCATCTGTCAATTCAATGAAAAACCAAAGGGTGATAAAGATGGAACAAGAATCATTAATATAATTTGTAAAGATTGTTATTGTGCTTTATGCAGGAAAACTGTATATAGATATAACTTTCTTTTTGATGTGTTATCCTTTTTGTCTTATGTACACATTAAAATGTGTAGATATAATATATTTAAAACTTTATTTTATTACATTTCTAGTTAATCTCATGAAAAAATTCAGACATGCAGGTTTCTCCGCTATACAAAAATAGAACATTCCTAAAAGCCTTTCATAAGTGAAGAAGCAATTAGCATTAATTTACATAGGAAAATATTTTAGCAATCCCAGACCCCAAAAATGGTAAGGATGGAATGTCAGGCTGAGTCATCAGAGGTTGTGGTAGTGAGAAGACTGAGGTGCAGAAGAGGGAGTACGCTACCTCTATAATGGCTCTCTGCAAAACAAAATCTGAACACTATGCTTTTTGTCTTGCGAAAAAGTGTTGTAAAACAAACTTTCAAAAGCGGGGACTGTCTGTATTTGAATTCTATTAGATTTTTTTTTTCTTTTTTCTTAAAAAATAAACTAAAAAACCTTGTTACAGTGGAAGAGTCCATTGTTTCAAATGGTGGGTAGGAGATATTTTTATCAGCAAAATTGTTACCTTCAAGTGGAAGAGTCCATGGTTAAGGAACCATAGATCATTTTATAAGTAGATTCCCTAATATCATAAATTTCTGCTAAGCTGCTGCTTGATAAGTGTCAGAAATAATACTTCAGGTATTCCAGGTGTTTACCGAGTGTCAGCCATTCCAGTGTTAGGGGGTTTTCTCTTCTGTTGCGTCATCTATTTCTCTCCTTGTCAAACCAAAGTGACAATGCACTACTTGCAATGTATTATCTCACTCTGAAGTTCATTAAGAGTCAGATAATACATTGCAAGTAGATTCTTGACACCAACCCTGCAAATTGTACATCAATAATCTCCAAGCTATTTTTTTTTTCCACACTCAATACCCTCATTGATCAACACCATTTGTTACCATCATTGTGTATCTTTCGATCCTATTTCACTGGTTACAGAGCTAAAAGAATGGTTATGAAGTATATGGCTGTTCTCAGTGTTAGGTTGATAGGGTTTCTTCATTTTGGACTTCAAAACCAGATTGTGCTTTCTAACTTAATAGTATCTACTCAACTCTGGGCAACTGTAATGCACAGTCACAGAGATGGTAGATGATGAACAAGCCACATGATTGATAGGTACTTATATATACTCCGAATATCTACTTGATTGTGTCAAAGTTGTTTCAGTATTCCAAATTGGTTGTTTTAGTTTTCTCAATATTATGTAATACATGCATTTAACAGAATCAAAGGGATTATAGATTTTAGTAGTTTGATAATTAGGAGTATAATGGATCAGATCTCTATTTGTATGCATGTTCCTTGCTTTTATTAATTGTTCAAAAAGGTATTTCTCAATTCATATATTTTTTACTCGTTTATTAAGATTATAATAAAAGCTATTCTATGTAAATATTTCAAAAGATGTTTTGAGATTTAGATTTGAATTTCTTTGTGTATATCTATTACTTTGATTTTTTTCTGTATGTTAATTTCATTTATATTCAATATCAGAAAAAGATATGAAAGTATATAAAGAAATCATAATCATAGAAATAATAAACCCCTACCGCTACCTCTATGCACAAAGGAAATTGCTTCCAAAATCAAGGACAATTATTTTATTATCATTATGTAATTAGAAGTTTTTTGGATTTTGTCTTTTCAATGTTTTGAACTTCACAGGTATGCAAAATAAATGTAGAAAGAAAGAATTTTTTTTTTAAATAAGAGATTTTTTTCCCTCTTGATTTCTTTGGGATTTTTTAAGCAAAAAAACAAACTTTAATCCGTCTCTCTCACTCACCTCTTTTCCTTCTGTTTTTCTCTCACCTTGTAATAAAAGTGCATGTGACTCTCACTATTTTGTTATTGGCTATCATAGCCTTTATCTGTTCAATCCCTGCTAAGTTGTGTCATGCATTCTAACAGACATGCATGGCACCAAACAGGCCTGTTTTTACATCCCTATCCTTTGCAGAACCATGGTCACTGTCACCTAGTTGGAGCTTTATTCATCCCTCAGACCCCCATCTCTTCTCTCTCTTCACTTGTGCTTTCAGCATCCGACTGGCCAACAGTACTTGCAGTGAGTGCAAGTGTACATGAACCTTAGCCGGCTCTACTCACCTATAGAATCTCCTCCTCCCCCAACTTGTGTTTATTCTTCATCTTCATCCCTCACTTATCTTTCATCAAACCATTTTTATCTTTGCATTGCTGCTTCCCTTTCTTTTTCTTTATTTATTTGCTCTGTCTTTTTTTTTCTTTCCTTATTTTTCTTTCATTTTCAATTCCCTTTCCTTTCTACATACTTTTCCTTCCTTTTTTTTTTTCTTTCTTTACCACTCTTATTCTCCCTCATCCCACAACTCAGTGCCACCACCACCATCCCATAATTTAGCAATAGGATTACTCACAACATTTTTCTGGCTTCCTCGTTTAGTATGGGCTGAACTGAACAAGCGTGCTTACATTATGGACTGGTTAAAAGATCATGTACCTCTATTAGCAATCAAATCAAGGTAGGTTTTTATTTGTTAGTTCCACATTGTCCATCTCCTTTGTAGTCTACAACGTGTTTGGTGCCATTTGTGCTCAATGTTGTTTAACACTTATGTGCCGGGTACTTGTTTTATATGCTTATGCACACATAGTTTAGTCCTGTAGCCAGTGGCTATTGTCAGTTGTGGTTTTAAGGTGATGCACATGCATATCTATATATGGCAGTATTTGTTTTAATATATGCACAAGGAAGTACTTGGATAAATTTATTGAATATAAAGGTTATAAGAAAGTAACAGCATTCAACTGGTATGTGTGTATTGTTTAATATAAAAAATATAGATCCAACAAAGTAAATAAAAATGCACTGATTTTCTCCAAGAAAATATTGTAGTAAAAGAACTGTGCATGCTAGTAAAAGAACTGTGCATGCCTTTGTTTAACAATGTAGATCTTAAATAACTGTTTAAAAAATGATACTACCACTATATTCTCAAACCCTCATCACTCTTAAAGCTATGGTTTAGGTTAAAATGAATAGAGAACCCACACACACACAAAACGGAACAAGTTAATTTTTAATATATTTAATCTTTTTGTCTTTGTATATTTTCATATATACTTTCCTCCCAACCTCACTTCTTTTCCTATTAGTCTGTCAACTTCTCCATATATTCCCACCTTGAGTATTTGTTGAAATTTTCTATCCTGTTATCAAAATTTCACTGTACACGAGTAATCAGTCCTAATTTTGTTTATACACTTACCACAGCTAACTGTAGCATGTATTATGTTGCGGCATGATATTTTATTTTACATTTACCACAAGCATTATTGTATATTTACCCACAATTTCTTTTTTCCGCTTGTCAGTCTTACTGTTGTTGTACATAAATGAGGAAGAGAAAGAGTTGTGTACATATGTATGAATTTCATGTTGAAACGTTTTATATGCCAAGTGCTAATGCATGTAATCTGATGCTGGTGTGCACATCTGTATATGCACGGGCATGATGCACTTTCAGTAGTCAACACCAGTGTGTGCTGCACATAACAAAGACTTAAAATGTACCTCATCACTTAAAACTTTGTAAATTTATTCATAAAAATCACAATCTTTGTAAATAATTTTGTGAAACCTTTCTAAATAGTGTCTGTAAAAGAGCTCCTCATATATGCTTCAACACTTACAAAAATATACATGTATACCTCCTACCAATACAAGCGTTTTATTTCTTCACTTCTCTTTCCTCTTAACTATGATTTAGATCTTTTGTTGACACGCCACTTCATTCATTTTTATAACCTATTTTTTTTATAATGCAATAAAGTAACTTCTGGAAAAAGGCTTGTCATCCTTCCTGTGGTCATTAACAATGTTTTGTTTGTTGGGTTTTTTTTTAAAAAATCTCTTAAAAGAAATTTTTTAAATCATGCTATACCTTATCTAAATATACATATGAGGACTCCCCTAGTATAAATATATATCTAAAAAAAAAACTTTCTAAAAAAACAATATTGTTTTATGTACCTAATGTACAAGTAAAATAATTAAACTTTAATTGGCAACTGAAAAGTGTTATGGTCATCTCATGTGCTGTTGAGTACACTATATGCCTGGTAGCTTCCTTTGTTTCCATTTAACTGTTTGCAGGCTTTAGAAAAAAAGTTGTATTTTAGATAATTCACTGACACACTTAGATGTTTGTCTATTAGTATAGTGTGCACCTGTTTAGCTTTCTTTTTTTTCTGTTAGTGTTGTAATACACAACTGTTTATTATCTGTCTGATTATGGGAAGAGTGATTATGCTTATTGATAGCTACAACCTGATGTTACATGCACTGTTATCAAAGCATGATACTAGACAATAGTCTTCTTAACAAGAAATCAGTCAATTTCATTCGGGTGGCGAACCGGTGAAAATAGCATCTCAAACGTGCTGGATGCTGAGTGCAATTTTCACCCTCTGTACTTTTATATTGTATACATACAAAAGTGGCTTACTTTCATAAATTCACTTTGAAACCACAAAGTTGTCATAAAATAATTATATTTATAATTTTATCAACTAAGTGTAAATTTTTTTTCTCCTCCCCCCCCTTAAATACTATTTCCCAAGTTTAAGTGTTATAATTTCATTTTATAAAGCAATGTAAGCAATACTTACACTTTTTTTTCAATAAAGATATGTATGAAAATTCTTTTACACTTCAAACTAGAGATGGCAACTTGTTTAGGACTGAATAAGTTGTTAAAGATTTCAATAAAACCTGATTTGAAAAACCTTGAAAAATATTCAATTGCTTTCATTTCCAATAATTTTACTCTCAGTATATTTTTAAAAAATTAGTTTATAAAAGTCAATGTTCAGAATCAGTATAAATTTAAGTTCATAACCCAATTTTTACAAAATCATCTTTTTTAAATTGTTTAATGTAATTCGATATGTTTTTTTTTACATGATCTTTATTTGTATTTTCCTGATGAACTTGCTTTCCTATTAAACTGATATCTTTTTTTTATACTATCAGAAGTGGAAATACAGCATGTTTTTTTGTTTTTTTTTTTGTTGTTTTTTTTAAATTTAATGTTTTGTTCATATTATTTTTCTCTTGATCGGTTGAGTAGAATTGAGGTATTGATAAACTTCATTGCACTTTGTCTTTTTTAAAAAAAACTGTTGAAATATATATACTTGTGATTTATTATCCAGGTGTTTGCATCGATTAGAGCAGCTAGTATAGATAACCAGGCTTCCCTGAAGCAAAAGGATGTGGGTTTTAGTCTCACTGAAAGCTTATCCTTTATTTCCAATCTGTGCTGTTTACTCAGGCTGTCAGTCTACAGCAATGAAAAGCAACTGAAATTAAAATGAAAGAAAATACTAGCCAAAAAATGTTTTTAAAATGTTTTCTACTTTAAGGACTAAAACATAAATTTCAAGTCTTAATTTCCGGATGTTTTAAGACAGTACCAACTTTTTTTTTTTTTTAACTCACAGTACAAATTGTCAGGATGTAGAATAACAGTAGTTATCATTGTTTACAAGTGAGATGCAACTCATCACTAAATTGTAGCACCTCTCCTAGGAGTGTCTTGATTTTTTTTTTCTTGGTGAATTGAACAGTTGAAACTCAACATTTTTTCAGCTACCAGTTATCTGCTCTATCTATGAGACATACTGAGATAAACTGGAAAATAATGATACAATAAAGGTAAGGACATGAGAAGTTACCGACTTTCAAGGCCTGACACAGTTACAAAACAGGACTTGGCCTTGAACAAATCTTTCTAACCTCATTGCATGTTGAAAACTACTATTTTTTTTATTTTATTGATTATAAACACATTTGCATATTAAAATATCCTATTGACTTTGACTAGTTTGACCAATGATCCTGGGTCTCTGTTATTAATGATTAGCTTGTCAGCATTACACAATAATCTGATCAGAATTTAGATTAAAGGTATTCCAAAGTGATCATTCAGCTAAATACAATCAATATATTGATTGCTTGTGATTTAATTTATCAATTAATGTAAGGACTAATTCTTTTAAATTTATCATGAGTCTAATGAAGTAACTATTACTTTTAAATTCCTGTTTGAAAGGCATTTTGTGCCAAAAAAAGAATACCTTACAGGGGAAAAATAAGTCTGGTCTAATTATATAAAATAACCTGAAAAAATAGATGTTGGACCTTATGAGCCAGTCTTTTAACAATTGGTATGCACTTTGGTTTGACTTACCCAGAATTCTTTTCCGAAAGAAC
>VCCN01001001.1:2581846-2594431 GCA_006491835.1 Architeuthis dux | reverse complement strand
AATAAATAGAAACTTGATAAGTCTTTGGTATCTTGCTGTCCTGAAAATGTTAGCCTAGTGATTTAATCTCAAATTGGTGGTTGCTTGGTTTAAAGCTCAAACCAACTTTACTACTGAGCTGGTGAGGCTTGTTACTGTCCCTTATTTAATCAATTTCAAAGCTTCACTCTTATTAGTGGTCCTTGAATATGTAAGATCCAACTTAGAAACTAACAATTTCAGTGTAACTTATGAAAACACCTATTTCAAATTGTCTCTATTCAAATTTTAAAACCTGAAGTAATATAAGAAATTATCTATAATTTACCTGATGTGCATGCTAAATGTGTTTACAGAAAAAATCAGTAATAACAAACTTGCTTCCTAATCCAAGTCATGACATAATGAATTCATGCTTGCATACAAGGTGACTTCAGAATATGATTTTTCTACATAAAACCACTTTTTCTACACTTGAACCAAAAAAGATTTAAATCTACTGACCAAAATTAGTGATTTGCTTAAATTCTAATTTTTTGTTTTGTATTTGTCAATGCAAAAGGAAATTACTGCTTAATAATACATTAACTAATTAGTTGATGTACAGAAAAAATGATTACTAGATCAAGTAATTTATACATAACCTAAAAGGCCTACTTATACATTAGAGTAAGTGGGTTGGCAGCTACCATATGAAGCTTCCTTTTATATTCCTATTTGGTTAGTTTATTATACATGAAAAATGGAAAAATAATTGTAAACAAACAATCCTTTATCTTAGGTTTTTGTAGTTATTGGAACCTCCTGAGATGGTTGTTTGTTCAATGATTCCATTTGTGGTGATTCTAGATCAAGAATGAAATCCTATTGGTAGCTTAAAATTGTTGAGACTTTGAAAACTTCTACAGCTTGATTCTGGTGGGAAAATAGGTTGTTTTTTTTTTTTAAAGTCCCTATTAGCAATTACTTTTGTCATTATACAGCAACACTTACAGTTGGCATTCATATTCACTTAAACAGTGAGTACAAAGTATAAAAGATTTTTTCATTGAACTCTGTACTTGAGCCAGCTGGTCAAAGAGACCACTTGTTTATCAGGGTACGAATAGTCTGTAACTATTTTAAACCATATTTCTTATGGGAGAATGGGCAAAAATACATTCCAGCAGTCTTCAAGTTCATAAGTGGCTACAAAATGGTGGATGTACTTAATTATTAGGGACTTAGAAGTATCAGTGGGCTGTGTGTCAGAATTCATCTCTTTCTCTTTAATTTGAGAGAAGAGAAAATAATTTGGGTTATGATATATTTACCAATACAAAATGAAATGTTGCTTGACATTGACTCATTTACTGATCAATGTGTTGATGCTACAGAAGATCTTAAAACTGATCTGCTTAGAAAGATTTTTTTTTTTAATGCAAAATATATTGTCCAGATCTGAATGTTGCGAAATGGTGTTATAAACAGTATAAACATCATTAATCAGAAAGTTAACAAATATTATTGAACTATAAACTATACATTTGTTTCAATAAAGTACACTTATATGCATAGACACGGTCCCCATTCTACCATGTTCAAATCTTATCCTGCACATATTTGAATAATTAAATCTGTTAAGTGAATTGATTCAGGACTTGATCTGCAAGCTATTTCATCACTTTGTCCCATGGCAACAGGCTCACTGCATGGGTCTCTTTTATTCATGTTGTATGTGTGTGCTAGTCTGTGCATGCTTGGTCATTATACATACATAAAACTGCCACTTTCAATAGGCATTTCACCTCAAGTATCTTCCCCCCCCCTCTCCTCATGCTTTCCTCATCCTTAACTCTTTATTATGCTTCAGCCTTTTCTTTTTTTTTTTTTTTTAATCATTTTATTTTTGCCTCTATTTTTCTACTTCAGCTCTCTCATATTTGAATGGTTTTATTATTTTTAAAAAATTATTTTAGCTTTTCTTAATTATTAAGCGAAAGATTAGCTGCCTTTATGTGATGTTATTTATGTTAAGTAGAAATGTTAGGGGTTAGCTGCAGCTCCTACTCTGAAGCTGCTGCTGCTATGTTGTCAAGCACTCTTCATAGTACACATGTTGGCATTGCATAATAACTCGTCTATACAAATTAAGCCCTTTTTTTTCTTGTGCCCTTTTTTCTTTCGCTTTGCATTTTTCTGTTTTTCCTCCCCTTTGTGTCTTTTCCTTGTAATTCTCTTTTTGTATGTATTTACTGTTGTTTCTTGTGCACAGCTACCTGCTTATCAATATTTGTATCTCTCCCTCATTTTGTGTGTGTGTGGGGGGGGGGTTTACTTCCCTAGCGAAGAATTTAACAGTAGCAAAGTTGCATGGCTACCATATCTCAAGAACCATGAGGTGTTCAAGTACTTTAACCCACATCTGATGAATATTTATATAAACTAGACACAAGGTACAACTGCTACCTTCTCTGCTTTTTCTCCTTGTGGAAAGAAATCTTACTTCCAGTCCTATTCACTTTCTGATCCTATCAAATAATATTCTAGTGAAAACCTTGCTGCTTATTCTGTCTGTTTAATTTTATATTCCTTAAACATAACAAACTGCTTGCTGTGGCTAAGCAGGTGGTTGCAACTTTTTCTATAGAAAAAAAGGAATGAAATTGAAACCATTTGTTGCCTTTATAAAAGATTTCTAAACTAAATCATAATAGTCTTTCTTAATACTCCCCTTGCTAACAAGATAACCTGTTTTAGGCCAGGATTGGCTGGTTGAAGTTCATGCTTAATTCAAAGATTTGATTTACACAGAAAGTTTTTGTGAAAAGTTGTTTAAACATAAACTGTGCCTTGTAATTCAGCTACTACAGAATATACCATTGTATTGGGCAGAGATTATTAACTATGTATATTTACAATAGGGGAAACATATATTGCATGAAAAAGTACGGGTGCTGTTATTCTTTATATTATATATTAATTAGAGCCATAGGAAGAGGTGTATCAATATCTAAATTTAATTGATGGCTTGAATTTTTATAAACTTGTGATTGGTTTGCTAGAAATAAACAATCCAGTTCTTGTCATCTCTCTATTTACTTTAAATACACACCACTACTATAATAATGTTAGCCGTAGTTGATTTTTCCCAGTTTTATTGATGGTATGCCTTTGTTAGTTATACTTCTAGGTATCCTTGGAGATATTGGTTAGTGGCTAAACAGTCAAGTTTTCTACTTAGTTGCTTTTAAGGTTCATGCTGATGTTCAGCCATTAAAGCATGGGACAACATTTTTAGCATAAAAATTATAGAACTAAAATATAACAATCTTTTATCCTCAAAAAGGCTAAAGGATATAGTTTCAGGATCTTTATGTAGTACAATTTAATTAAAATGTTATACACTGTATAAAGATTTGTATAATTAAGACAGTTGATTATGAAGATTTAAAATGTTCATATGCTGAAAACAATACATAAGCTGGGGAAGTCTTTTTTATTTCAGGAT
Organism: Architeuthis dux; assembly: GCA_006491835.1. NCBI lineage: Eukaryota > Metazoa > Mollusca > Cephalopoda > Oegopsida > Architeuthidae > Architeuthis > Architeuthis dux. The sequence continues at coordinate 2,590,962 of VCCN01001001.1, read as the reverse complement.
TTTAAATACAAAATCAAAGTGACTTGTTTTTGGTTTGGTTTTGTTTGATTTGATATAGATATCTTCCACAGTGCAAATAAGAGTTACATACTTGAATGAAACATTTTGATCTTAGCCAGAAAAAGTGAGAAAATACAGGTGAAATTTCTCTATGAATTCTGAAAATTCTTGGTCACTCTTTAGATGGCGATTGGTTTCTTTTAGTGGGGGTAGGGTTGTTTATCATTCCCGCTGAATTGTCAACATGGAGGATAAATTAGTAAGGAGCAAAGTTTCTTTGGGAAAGGGAAACAATTATAATATGGGACCAAGCAAATAAAATTTCTCTGCTGGTAATATTGTTCACTGGTAACTAGATTCTTTTAACTTGCTGTGCAGGTGTTCAAATGTATAATCTTGAAGCTTTTTCTATTTTTTATGGTACAAATGAAGCTGCATTTGTTATAAATTCCAGATGATTTCATTTATAATCAGTGTTTCGCCATTATTGTTTTAAATATAGTAAAAAAAAAAAGAAAAGTTTTTCTACATACTCAGACTTAATGATTTGATTGTTCTTGAAAAAGCCAAAATAAAACAAAGTTGAAATGTGTCAAAATTATTGCAAATAGGAAACCTTGTTCTAAAATTGAAGATTTGTAAATGCAGTTAATGTACAGATTAAAAATTAAGTTTCTTTATCCCCTGGGGATCTTTTCTATAAAATTTACAGCTGTGATTTGTTGAACTGTTAATATACTGAATTGAAAATTTTAAAAACTAAAAAAGAAATTTAAAAAAACTAGCATTACAAGGGAAATTATGAATCACCACCACCACCCATATATGCTGAGCTGTGATCACTAAAAAATGTCTGAATTTTCAAAAAAAAGCAGGCACAAACTAGTGACCAATTTAGCATAGGCTTACATTGAACATTAAACTGAACCCCCACTAAAACACTATTTTGGAGGGGAATTTTCAAAAGGCATTTTCCCTACTAATTGAGGGGTGTGCCTAAAATTTCAGGTTTCTACTATGAACAGTTAGGATTGGGCAAAGTCCAGATACATATAAATGTGTGAACACATAAATAACCTGAACCTTTGGTAGCATTGATTAACTGATTTGCTATAGCTTAATGCTTGGCCACTGAGCTATACCTACAAGTCCTTTCTAAGATAATTTGATACTTTAGTTCTGTCTTTACTTAAAAAAGTTCATTTGCCTTTCAGGGAGGGTTGAGGCAGGGAATGTGCTCTTTAATTCAGTATTCTAACTACTATACTCTCATCAATCCAGCCGACTTTATAAGCTAAACATTGTTGATAATTATTGGCCACTGTTCAACTGATTTTTAAACTGCTCCTTCTCCCCTTTCATTGCACAAAATTCTCTAGGAATGAGCAGACCCCACAAAATGAATGAAGGTCCCCTTATTAGCAACAGCAACTATTTTCTGAAATTGCCTTTCTTGTAACTTATCTCCTCCCACACAGAATAGCTGTAAGATATTGGAAATACGTACTTGGGTTGGCAATTGATCATTAGATCAGAAAAATTACCCCCCCCCTCTCCTAACATTGTACTTCGGTTTGTTTGATCAAAATGAACTTATAAATTCTCATTTTCTCAATTCTTTATATAACATTTTTTTGTCTTTCTCTATATATTTTGTTGTATGATTTTGTGATGTATATGGGGAAATATATAATTTTTTAAAAAATACTTCAATTTTAAATGATTTCTCATTTATATATAATCATATTCAAATGAATGTTTATATATAAGTGCCATTTCTTTTATTTCTTTTTCTCGCTTCCATTCTCCAGATGATTTGTTTCATTTGTTTAATCATAAAAGCTGGTCTGATTTACTGTGGTCATTCGTTCAGCTTGTGCGGCACCATTGTCAAGCTTTTTGCTTTTTCAATTTGGTGCAAATGTTGAACAACTGTTGAATGGTCAACATTTAGTTCCTCTGCAAACTTTAGAGTTGTTTTGCATGGGTCCGCCTCAATAATTGCCCTCGATTGGATGTCGTCAATCACAGAAGGATGTCCACGACCTTCCTCATCTTCAAAGCTCTCGTCGCTGTTTCGAAATTTTTTAAACCAATGTTGAGCTATATGTTCGTTGACGTTCCCCCTGGCCAAATACTTGGTTGATATTGTAAGCAATTTCTGCTGATTTACATCCCATTTTGAACTCCTACAACAAAATTGCTTGAATTTGCTTTTTTTCCATCTTTGATTTGACAGCCTCAAATAAACCAGAATAAATAGTAAAAAGAAAACATTCAGCTTAAATAAAGGGTGAAATTCATTTTTGTTAATGTACATGTGTATTAAATGCTTAATCTATGCACATTTGTCCTCTTGAAATGATCTATACATATAAAAGCCAAATGAGTATGTTTGTTTGGTTGTCTGTAGTGTCCTCTAGCTGAGATCCTACAACTCATAATGGACTGGTCCAAATGAGATTGTACAATGAATATTAGAATTAAAGGGTGGAAAAATGAGACATGCTGTTCCCATATCAAAGTACTGACCAAAGTAAACAGACATCTGTCAACACAACGCAACAATGTCAACTAATTTCTCTTTCCTTTCGACTTCCTTTGATATAGTCGATACAGTGAAGAAATTGGGAGGAGAATGGCAGTTTCTGGCCAAAAACTCACAAAAATCACCAAATGCATAAAAGGTCAAAATGGCTCAAAATTTAAATATGGCCAAACCAAAAGGTTCAAGGCCAAATTTGACGAATCTGGCCATCAACTTTATTTTGTAAGGAAATAATTTATATTTTTAATAAATAAGTTTCTTTCTATGACTTTTTCATACTGCACAATGTCAGTGGTGACTTTTCTTAAGTTGAGACTTTCAAAAAAAACTTAAAATTAAGATACTTGAATTAATTTTAAAAAAATTACTCAATAAAATTGCTTTTGGCTCTTTATTGCCAATCCATACATACTGATCCAAAATGGCAGGAGGTAAGAGGTATGTGATAGGTAAAAGATAGCTCAACGTTTATATCTTAACTAAGTTCAGACCAAACACCCTTAACCTCTACCCTAATTCTCTCTTCTGAAAGAGATTAATCAACATTATCTTCTCACTTGATTACACTGTGACCTTGCGCCACTCCAGCTACATCACTCAAAATTTATTTTAAACACCTAGTTCAATTTTGGATGCCAGGTCGAAGAGGCTAATTTGCAGATTTCAAATTTAGGCCAAGATTTTTATCTAGGCTATCATAAAATCTGCATTATGGAAATAGTAATTCTAACTTGTACTACTAAACGAAAATAGTTAAAATCAGTAAATACTAATTATTTTTTAACTTAAGGCCTATCGCAAAGATTATGGGGTTATGTTATTTTTTTCTCTTAGAATGTTGAATGTTTTTCAGATAATGAAAGTAGGTTATTCAATGTGCACAAATGCAAACACACACACATTCTAATGTTTGTACTGCATATAATGATATAGTACCAGTATAGTTTTGTGTAGTGTGTGTGTGTGTGCGCTCTCGCCATTTTTAACTTTTTCTCTCTAAGCTTCTATTTCCTTGAGTCCTACTTATCTTTGTGCCTCAGTAAAAACAACTCACATCAATGCCACAAAATAAGTGTCCTTTGTATTTTTATAAAGTGTCCACTTTATACTCAGACCAACATAACTGAATACTATCCTGACACTCACTGTACTCGTGTCTATCAGAGAGAAGAAAATCATAAAATGATTTTCAATGCTTGATTTGGATGTTGGCTATCTCCCGCATTGTATAATATTGATTATTCTCAAGTAATGTCTTGATTTTGATCACTATCAACTTCAACTTGTCTACCCGCGCATGGAGCATCGTTCAGTGGGAAATCTCCAGCAGGAAACTTTACAAACCTCTTTTGACATGTTTAAACTGCCCAGTATATTTTTGCATTTGAGTTGCATTTTTACCTTTCTTAAAATAAAAAAGCATAATATGCTGAAAATGTTGCTTATTTCTTTCATCTTCAATGGTTGAATCGAAAAACAAAAACCTACCAACTTTGACAATTTTTTAAAAATATGCACATTGATATGACAGCTGTCTCAAATCAAACAAAAGCAACCTTTTTGAATGGAGTTAAAACTTAACACTCCAAATGCCATCTAACAAAATACAAACGAACATATAATGGCAGATATTTCTCGTATTTAAATTCAGCTACCCATAACAAAGCTCTTTCTTACCACCCTAGACTGAGTTATTTTTTGTTTTTGTTCCTGGTTGCACCCAAATTTGTAGAAGTTTTATGTTGCACTTCAGTGTTTGGATTCATTTCACAAGTAAATCGTTCCCTCTCCTACCTAATGTACTGCCATTCACTACCACTATTTTTTTAAAAAACAATCTTTTAAAGCAATAGACTATTTTGAGCTCAACATTGGGCACTTTTTGTAGTGATTCTAAAGTACTTAAATGGACTCATTGTAAAGAGAGTGGGGAAGAATATGTCCAAAATCTAGCATTAGACCTAGTGAGTTCCAAACAATGATCAGACAAGAGAAAAATGTTATGATTATAGTTTGATATTACTGACATAGGCTAAGTATTTGCCTGCATTTAAAATTAAAATAAAAAAATATATATGTGTAGTTGGGCAGGTAATCCTTCATTAATGCATGTTTGGTTAAATACGACGAACAAGGAAAACCTTTCCACCTTTTTGGTTAATTTTTCTTGTTTACGCACAAGTGACCTCAAAAGATATGTTCGGATCCAATGTATATAAATATTGTCCGAATGATATATCAGATCAAGCGCTTTCGAGTGTATATATATATATATATAATACACACACACACTAATTGTGGGATGGAGGAATACTGTTAGGTTATTCTCAATTGGTGTATGTAGAAATCTTAGAATTTTAGTTTTAATTTTAAATTTCCCTTTCAGTGTTAGCCCATAACATAATCTACACTGCTTGCATTTGCACATGGGATTTGGGCTCATAAGGTATAAAGCTTAGTTTCTACATCAATACCTTAACCATACTACATCAAAACCGCACTATTCAAGGTATTTCTGTATTTGCAAGGATATGAGTTATTGTATTAATCCACTTTCAGTTAAATGAAAGGCTCCTGGGACGTGTATATCCCAAGGTTTCTATGACTGCTGAGATGTCTCATAGATCTCTTTTAGAACTCTACAAGGACGTATGTCAGGAAAAATACAGTAAATGAGATTTTCCCGGCTTTTACAATCGCAGACAATGACGTCATCATAGGAAACCCACACAGAAATTAGTTTGCATTATGAAAGACGTGTAGGCTAGGTGATCTGCTAATTCTGTGTTTTTCATCTGTCCCAGTATAAATGTCTAATGGGACAAATGTATCATGATTTTAGTTCTTCAAAATGTGGAAACTTTTTAATTTAATAAAAGAGTAGTTTTCTTTTAACCATTAAATAAAAATTACCATGTTTTTGCTTTTTTTATACCCCTTTCATGCATTAAGCACCTTTTTATAGGTTAGTCTTGAAAGGGTTAAGAAATTTAGAGTTAAGGTTTAACTTGCTATTTTTGTTCCACTTCTGTAACTTTTAAAAAAAAATTTTTTTTTTTATTGAAAACTTGCCTTTTTACAAGTACATAAATGCAAATAGGACATTTTAGCTAGAGATAGAAATGGGAAGAAAAAAATATCCTCAAAAGACTTTCTCTGTGGCCAATTTTGAAAAAATCTTTTATGTACAGATTTTTCCCCTCAAATCCTGAGTATAGAGTAATGGGTTTCACCAATCCAATGCCAACCTTGTGGGCTTGCATCTCTATTGTCAATTTCAGAATACTTTTAAAAAATCTGCTATATCAATTTTTACATTGTGCTTCTGTTAGTGGTTTCTCTTTCCAACATGTGCATGTATCAAAACCAAAATTTATTTATAATAAAGTTCAATTTGAATACATCGTAGTGAAATGGTAAATGGCCTGATTTTATCATTTTTTATAGGCTAAACTCATAAAGCATGGATAGAATTTCAATAATATTCTTGAATCTCTTGAGTCTAATTATTTTTCATGTATCTTCATAAGGTATATGAATTAAGGGATGTTCACTTTCATTCCTAACTAAACCACATTTGTGTATTTACAGTTATCAAGTCTGACCAAGATTAATCTGGGATTTATCATTTTCCTGTACACACATGCTAGATAAAAAAAAAACAGTTCATCCCCGTCCCCCCAAGAAATGCTGGGCTAGTTTTGATTTTAAACCTTTTCTCTGTATTAGTTAGCATCTTTCTATCCTGTTCCACTCCAATTAATTATTCAATATGGCTGCAGTTGCAATTCAAGAGCCCTTCTGTTTGCACAGGCAACCTAATCATGTTGTGCAACATATTTATGGGTGATAATTCCCTGCAGGTTCAGTACTTGGTGCAAGTATCCTTTGCCTTTTTTTCTTCTTTCCCTTAATTTCACTAAATATACTTCAGGAAGTATTTTCTGGTACCAAAAGAATCCCTAACTGCCTGAAGAGGGATTTTGTCATTTCTCTTCCAAACCACATTATTAATGATTGTGATAGCCCCATTGCCATTTTTTTTTTTCTTGGAGAAATGATTCATATCCCTACAGACTGAATGTAATTTCCCTTCAGGGTCTTTCATGGCCTCTATAATGGAAAGCATGTTAGCATTTCTATCGATTCCAGTTAATCAGTGTCCATATGTTCACAAGGCCCTCGCCACTTCCAGTGTTTTGCATTTACTTCAAATTTGTTGGCAAGCAAGCATAGTAGTCACATGGTTAATATAGTGAACTAAAGGCCATCCAATACCTGGTTCAATCATTAAGGCTAGTTAGGCTTATTAAAATCATTATCAGCTTTTCTAAAATACACACACACGCGCACACTTTGGATGCAATATATTTCAAATTCTAAAAAAAATTAATATAAACAAAGGTAAATTCTAAATATGATCAACTCTAAACACTTAAGTTTTCTTGAGGAAATTCGAAAGCCAAGGGATAGGATATTTTTGTAGGTAATCTTTTTTGTGTGTGTTTCAGTGATTCTACCTACAAAATAAATATGTATTCACCATCATGGAGCTTTTTAACCATGAATCACTTGGAATATCTCAGAATTTAAAATTGGTGAGTCAGTCCTGAAAACTTACTTACCTACTCAAGACTCTGATGTAGTAAAAATATTTTAAGATATAAACACAAGTTGTCTCATGGTACATAATAAGAGCATTGGAGTGAAAAGTATAGATAAACCATTGTTTTGGGTTGTTTTCTTTAAAGTGCTTAGTGCACAAAGAAGTTTTGGCTCAAAATCCAAACTTTTACTTAAAACCTGCAGTTTCTAAACAGTTAATATGTATTGAGAAATAGGAATGAAAAAATAGTTTCCCTCTAGAAAGCGACAAATAAAAACAGTGGTTTGAGTAAATTCATGAATATCTTTATAAAACCGCTTGTTAATAATACAGGCACTTTTCAGTATTTTAAAGCATTATAACATAGTTTATTATGACTTAGCCCGAGATCTAAATTTCTTGCATTCCTGGTTTTGAAATATATTTTGTTCCTTTTATTCTATTTGATCTTTTTTCCCTACTGGGATTTAAAACCTCAATAAGACCAGGCTCCTACCCCTTTGATCTCTCATCTTATCCCTTTGTATACTAGATCAGAGTTTCTCAAACTTTTCGCACTCATGGAACTCCTGAGACTGAGTGAAAAGATTTTGGAACCTAAAATATACAGGTCTGTAGGTGCTCAATAGAAACCGTCATGTTGCCAACATTTTTTGGCAGCATGCTGTGTTTAGGGGGTGACAAATGGATAAGTTACTTCTCTCACCTTTTCAAATTTTCCAAAAACAAGCGGTCACAAACTAGGGATCAATTTGGCTTCAAGTTACGTTGTAAATTGAACACCCTACTAAAAACATAAGTTTTTATGTTAAAAAAAAAAAGTAATTGTTGAAATTTCAGCCCTTGAGCTCCATTGGTGTGGCCTGTATGCATGATACATACATAGTCAGTCAGCCAAACTTGAAAACTGAATAAAACTATTTTGACTGTTTTTGTTGACAGTTTCTTATATTAAGCATAAAATCTAAAGGCTCCAAAGCCCTAAACTAAAGTCCCAAAGTCAACATATTTGATATAGTGGAGTGCAGCAGTATATATACTATAATCTTTTTTTTTAAACACAAAATTTACAAAAATACATGACTATGATTATTCATAAAGTTAGTCTTAATTCTACATTGAACATGGCTTTCTTGACTAAAATCAACAACTGGAGTATGGTACAACGGACACGTTTTGGGGTTTTTGGGTTTTTTTGCATCAATACCACATTTCATTTGAAACTGAATGGTTTTTCTCAATCAACCCAGGAACCAAAAATATGATGCGGATCCAGTTTGAGAAACCCTGTACTAAATGACCACCTATAGCATTTTATGAATAAAGCTCCGGTGTAACTAAAAATTTGAATTTACTCACTCACTATCCTCTTTTTGTGAACATATCTTGATTTGTGTGCCTCTCACTCTCAGTATGAATATTTTCTTTCTCTGCTGGCCAGTCCCAATATCTTTTCTAGGTTAAAAAAATTGTCAGAATTAAGATGAAGTAGTTTCTTATTACAGAACTGTCTTTAAGCTAAGTGTAGTGCATAAAAGATAAATATTGTTGAGAAATGTATTAGTATAAGAAAGTAACAGCAATACTTTGATTAGTGCAGGTTTTGATGTTATACGGTTAAGGTATTGCTCTACAAATTGATGTAACTAAGTATAAGCTTATAAGAAAAACATTAAATTATAAGACCTTGAACACTACGGAAAACTTTGGAACGAATTAACCGCACTAATTAAGGTATACCTGTTTTGTTTTTAACTTCTCATTTATCTAAATCTGGTTAGCCTACAAGATATTTTGTGAATCAAATTTAAGATGGTATCATTTTTTTTTTCTGCAACTGTTCTGCAAATCAAGTTAATGCATCAGCACATTGATTCAAGCAAGTATTTCAGAAAATTGCGTATATATATATATATTATAAAGTGTCATTATAATTATCATATGTCGATTGGATATACAATT
>VCCN01001001.1:2568969-2581781 GCA_006491835.1 Architeuthis dux | reverse complement strand
TTTTTTCAGCGGAAGTCGAAACAACAAAACATTCAAACCAAAGAAGAACATTCCAGAAGGCACACACCAATATGACTTGATGAAGCATGCAGCCGCTACTTTAGGGAGTGGCAACTTGCGTATGGCTGTGCTTTTACCAGAGGGAGAAGACCTCAATGAATGGGTGGCTGTTAACAGTGAGTAACATTTTATATCTGTCCATTCAAATTGATGATCATCTTCTCTACTTGGTTTACTTTATGAATCAAATCAACTTGAAAACTACTGAAAGTTTAACTTTTTATATAATAGATGCTTTTATGCCTGACTCAAAGCAACACGTTTGCAGTTTGGCCAACTTGAACCAGTACATCTGTTGCTCAATCTCCTCACAAATTTTTAAGACAAATGTAATTTTTATTAACTGAGTTCGGTATTTCTGAGATGAGGTGTTAGTATTATTGATACTATTGTTCGGATGAGGATCTCAGTCCGAACAATAGTATCAATAGTAATTTTTATTGGTAGCCCAAATTTATTTGTCACATTTTTTATCAAAATTTAAGAATGTTACCAAAAAATATTAGAAATGTTAATATAAATAACTTCAGGGATTTTTCTTTTAATAATACTGTCAAATATTTTAATTTCAAGCAATTTCTTTTTTCTTTTTAATTTGGATTTGATTTTGTCTTCTGTTAACTAATCTTACTAAATTTGCACTAAATTTGCACATTGTTTTTACTATTACAAAAAAAAATTTTCCTTCCCCTCTCAATTTACACTCCACTTGACCCCCTTTCATTTAATTTTCTAGAAGGAACCAGATACTTTCTGAGCTACTTTACACTTTCTGATTGTTCTAAAGTAGACTTCAGTCCTTTTGAATCAACAAACATTTACTTATTTCTAGCCGTCTGACAAGCAGTTTTCCAAAATGGAGAACTTTTAATACTACACCTTACACATGTACTGCATCTTGATGCCATGTCTTGTATAAATGGTGAGAGGAGTATTCACAGATGTTTGTTACTTTGTGTGCTTAGTTCTTTCAGTACAAAGCTTATAGTATTTTGATTGGCAAATCTCTGATCTTCAGTAGCTGAAAATGTAGACCCAGTCAATGCTACACTATCACTTGAAAATTGGGAATTTACTGCTCAGTGTTATTGAATTGTTACTAAAAGGTGGTCAACCAAAAACTTTGGTTTGTTTTATTTTTGTTAGATGGCATTAGGTATGCTTAGTTTTAACTAATTCCATTCAAAAGTAATTTCTGTGTGTATATTGTGTGTATATATATGTATACATATTGTGTGTATGTGTGTGTGTATATATATATATATACACACACACACACATAATACCTTTTTGAAAAACATACTTGTAAATATTTGATTAAGTGGTGTTTGATGTGTTAATATTTCCATGTTTAACTAAATGTTTTTGGGAGTTACCTTCATTTTTTAAATCTTTGTCTTTTTTTAAATCTGATCAAATGTTATTTCATTGTAAGTAAAATGTTTGGAGGCAATGTGTACTGTTCCCACAATCTTTCATTCAATCCCTTTTATCTTCCTCTTGTTTACATTTTTATCTTCATATAAGAGGGCAAAAATGGATTTTGTTGTATGCACTCTTTAACTCCTCATGAAATATTTTTCAGCCACAAAAATGACAATCTTTAATCTTTTGACTAGTTTTCCTTTCATCTTATTTTGTTGATTTTTATTACAATAGTCAGGTTGTTTTTATATTTATTCTACATCTTTTTCATCTTCTCATCTAAGTAATTTGAACAAATTAAGCTGCTAAAGACTTTCATTTCTTACCTTTTCACAGGACTGCCCACTTTTGTAATATATAGAAAGCCTAATGAATTTTGGCACTTATTTCTGTCTACCCATAATATATGCATGCAGATACACCCACATTTTTTTTAGACACCTGAACTGTTTTCTATCACTGCCAATTTGTCTCGCCTATACATTTTTTAAATGAGCTTCAGGAATATTGAATTGGTTCCAAGATAAAAAAATGAAATAAGTATATTTCTCCATTTGTTGAAGATCAGTTTTTCTAAGTTATTCAGTTAACTAGTTTTTTCTGCCTTTCATTTTACTGTTTTAAACACAGCTGAGACCAAGACATGAGATGTTAAAGCTTAACAATTGACAACAAGGTTGCCAGTGCTGGGTTTTTCGATAACTCTGGGTTACTGGGTTTTTTATTTCAAAATTTAATGAAATCTAAGTTTTTCCATACATTAGTTTTTTATAACTTTAACGTCAAGTTTTTTTATCAAATCCATCTGTCAGAAAATAGTGCCAAATTTGTACAAACGTATCAAATTTGGCAGCCCAGCAAGTTAGTTATAAGTTGCCGTTGTATGGTCTGGGTCGTTGTACTGTTACGTTGTAAGTTAGATGTGAAGTTAAGCATTACTTTTTAAGCATTTATTTGTGGGAACTTAAGCATTAATCATGTGTGAATTCTGAAGTATGTTAATTGGCATCCCTTATTAACGAAGATGAATTCAAACTGAAAATAGAGTACTAGAGATAACTTTCCATTGTTCGAAAATTATACGTAATACATTTTCTCTGGATAGCCACCTAGTTTGTGCCAGCTTTGGTATTTTAATATGAACAGTTTGGACAACACTGTAGTAGCTAACTAGTAACTGTTGATAAATAATTTATATTAAAATTGCCTTAAGTTGCATGTTTTGTGTAGAATCTGGGTTTATTTGAGCACGTGATCTTGGTTTGAAAAAGCTGCTGGCAACCCTGATTGACAAGTGTTCCTTTTGGTATTACTGTTAGTGAGTTCTCTCTCATTTCTTCTTTATTTAGGGGATTAAGACTGGTAGATGTGTTGGAATATTTTAAGAGCCTGTGTAGCAATGTTACTTTCCCTTCTGTCTTCCGTTTTTCAGTGATAAGACAATTAGAATGATTGCTGATGAGGCAAATATAGGAGCAATTGGATTCTTGCCTTAATAGCATCAATACAACAGTATTTGCACTCTGTTCATTAATTTAATTTTTACTATCTGTATCAATTGCAACTATTCACTACTCTCTTTCTACTAGTAGTACATGAATAAAGATGAATAACATAGGAAATTACTCCAACTAACATTTTAAGCACAAATAGACAAAATGGAAGTATCTACAGCTAAATAGGATAATTCTTGTTTGTAAAACATGTTAAAAGAGCCTGACATGATAGTGAACATTTGCTTAGAGCACTATTTAAATAAGATATAGTTTGCATTTTTTATAAAATCCTGTTGAAGATTTTAAAAGGACAACGTTCCAAAAGCCAGCTTCAGAAGTTCTTTTGATCATTTCAAGCTTGCACTTATGCTCTTATTCTACAAACCTCTTCATGGTAAGAAACACTCCTACCCCTTAATTTGCCTCTTTTCACAGCTGGTATAGATTAGTATTGTAGTTTGATCTATTTGGCCATTGTTCTGTCTGTTTTCTGTGGGCAGCATGCCACAGGTTAGATGCACTGTTGCCATCTTATGCATTGCTCATCATATTTGGTAAAATCTTGGAAACCTTTTCAGTTCTGCAATAGTCACTGAGATGTGAACATGAGAATTATCTGGTGGTTATTCTGGACAATGAACAAACTTTTCTTTTGTTGATTCCACGCCAGACTGCAATTGCTTCCAATTTTCCTTGAGTCAAGTAAATTTAGTTTTAAAAATGTTATATATGTCGGCTATTACACAGACATTTGTTTTACTAATTCCTAGACAATCAGCTGGTCTCTTGTTCACTTGTCAGAGTTGCTCAATATGAACAGATTTGTAATTTTGTGAGACATTGTGAAATAAGGTGATTGTCAGGGACTACATGTGAGTAATTTGTACTTTAGAATGACTTTATGGCACAGTTTTCTTTTTCTTCTACTTTAATCAATTTAGACAACTAGTTATTAATGGTCCTCCTCTTCTGTAGTTATGTACATATTTATTATTTTAGCAAAATTAATAACCTCACACATACCATCTCTGCAGTTTCAAATACATTGTCATTAGCAACATCAAGATACAATTTGAAAGATATAGGTAAACAATTTCAAGGTGGGAATTTGAAATTCAACTTAGAATGTATTAGAAACCGTCATCCAAAACTGTCAACATAGGTTTCTTCAGTTTTTAAGTTGGTCTGGCTGGTTATGTATCATGTGTACAGGTTGCCCCAATGGCGCTAGAGGGGTGAAAATTTAAACATCTACTCCTTATTATTACCCCCCTCCCCACCGGTTTCAATTTACAATGTAAGTGTATGCTAAATTGGTCCCGTAGTTTGTCCATCAGTATTCTTTTTTAGTGATCACTTGCCGACAAAAGGTGAGAGAAGTAACTTTCTATTGAGTGACTAACCAGACCTGTTTCATATGCACTTTATTAACAAATTTATCTACTCTTTATGCTGCATGAATCAACCATTAAAATTCTGTGGTGTTAATTCAGATTTAGGCCTTGTTTTCAACATAAGTTGACACACACCTCACACTCTCCTCAAATTAAAACAAAATCCCTTCCACCTACTGATAGTTGGTTTGTTGCACAGAAACTACCAGTTGTTGGAGTATTGCTTTTGCAACTGTCCAAGTTACTGTAATGGTCTTTTAACGTGTTATAATTTCCACAACCAAACTTTCTTTCTAGGTTATCTTTATCATGGTAAATATAAAATTTTCAGTTATTGACTTAGAATCTTCATTACATTACTGTTACACTACCCCTGGTAATAGCATGTTCATGGAATTTTACAGCTGTTGTCCAGTTAGAATATTTACATTTGTGGATTTCATAGGCTACACCTTGAATAGTGCTGTTTTGATGTAGTACAGTTAAGGTATTGCTGTACAAATCAATGTAACTAGGTATAAGCTGAAAAAAAGAACCCATTAAATTATAAGACTTTGAACAGTACAGTAAATATTGAAAAGAATTAACCATACTAATCAAGGTATACCTGTATTACTTATCAACTATGACATTTTATTAGAAAATGTATGTGGACCAAAAAAGAAATAGTATTTGGAACTGTCATATAAGTCTACATTAGTAAACGCTGGTAGTAGTGTCACTTCCATCATGCCGTTTTTATTAATTCTGTGTATCACCAACTTTTTTCGCAACTTACTGGTCAGCTTCTTACTTTTCGAGAAATTCTTTTAATGACTTATATATATTATATATTGGTTTTTGTTTTTCAGTTATATATTTTATTGATCTACTTTTTTTTTATTCAGAAATAGATCCTGCTATGATACTAATATTGGAAGGTGATGAAATTGTATTATTACTTGCCAACATATAGCATAAGAGAGAGAAATAAAATAAACTTGGCTCTGTTATTGTTTGAATATTGGTTTTGGCAGCAAATATATTGTAAAGAAGATTGACTTTTAAAATGTTGGTTCATCTGAACATTGATCAAAGCAGAAATTGATACAGTGAAAGAGCTCAAAGTTTTGTTCAACTCCTTGAGATTACTAGTACTGTAGGACTCAAAATTGTAGTTGAATCAGCATTATAAATAGACAACTTGACACAAATTATTGATGTTGTGTCTATTATTTCTCATCCCCCTCTTCTAAGCTAAGTCAGCTAATAATCTTGCTGTGTCTATTGTAAATATATTTGTAGCCTTGTCAGTCACTTTCATTTCTGGCAGAATCTTAAGCGATAGACATTGGATTAATCCTATTTACTATGACCTAAAGAAAAATATTACTCATTGGTCAAGTTTTCTGGGATAGAAATCAAGGATATTCTAGTTCTTTAGCCATATTAATGTAAACCTGGTTAATTTTCCTTCAGCTTCCTACCTTTTTTTTATCTTGGACAAATATTTTATACACCATGTCCCTTACTGTCAATACCATTTGAGTGTATTTGACTAGCCTGGTATTCTTGTAAATTTAAGAATCCTTAATTTCCAGAAATGCATTGGTCAAGCAACATGTTTACTTCTATATTTTAGGTTGAAAATTTTGTAAATCCATAAACTGAAAATTATGCCTTCTTATAATCAACTATTTAAGTTGAATAATGTGTTTCTTGTTTTCTTTTTCTCATTGAGTTATAACAATCTATTTAAGTAACTTATATTGCACTTAAGAGGCAGCCTTAATTGACTCTGTTGGTAACAACTTGGAAAAAGAAATTTGAAAACTGAGCTTAAATTCTAGTTGTGGCCACTGATATCATGTTTACAGAAAAAACGTTTTCTTTTTCTTTGTATGAATCTTACAGTTCCTGTAACCTGTTCTTTAGTGAATCATTTTAAGCATGGCATTATCTCTGGCATGTAAATATGATAAAATTGAATGAGGGTGATACTGTACAAGTATACTTCATTATGATCCAATATGTTTGTAATGTAAGCATTTCCTAGTGATAAATTGACAACTCATAGCAGTAATGCGAATATCACTGTAGCAATAAGAAAGTGTTTTTATAATTTTTATATAAGCACTCCTCTTGGGAACAGCTTATGTGCTGAGAAAGTATCTTTCAAAATAAACATGCGAGATATTTATTTACTAAGCAAGTCTGTAACATAGTGGTTAGATATAAAGATTAGAATTTGAGAACTCAGAACTTCTGTCTCCAATGCTAAGTCAGTTAAACTCATTACCACAAGTTCATATAACTGAAAGAAAACTGCCATAAGACCATGGCCTTTTTGTAGCACAATCGATGTGTGCACATCCTGCATGTCTGTGTTGATCCATCCCAGAAAAGACAATGACGTCGGTGACCAGGCAGATTCATGGTCCAAAAATGCCCCACCGAACACGAGGGAGAGATGAGATACATATAAAATACAGGGAATATACCATATCTTCCAGTGGATATCAGGGGGGCATTACACAGAGCTTCTCCGTCTTGAGAGAAAATAAAGGGTCCGTCTGTCATCTGTTAAAATTGATTCATTTATTTCTAGAATCGCTTCTCGGATGTGACGATGGTTAGATTCCCAACATTTCAACAAAGCGCTAATTTTCCTTGAATAAAAAAAAAAAGAATAATACTCAATAACTATCAATGCAATTTACGCGAACTGCTGGAATGGGTCGTTGGCTGACTGCCACCCTCTCCCACTTTAACGTCTAACCACCTCTCGCTCTCTGTCTACCTCCCCATGTCCGGCGGGGCAACCAAAACCATGTCTGCCTTTGGACAAGCTTCCTTGCCAACTACAGAGTCCAACATATTTTACCGCCAAAAGAATCAAACTCTTTCGGCCAATCAGAAACACGATTTCAAAACCCCTCTGGAAGGGCGTTTGATTGGTTTACTACATCTAACATCTTCATCCAACCTTGCTTGCAAAATTATTCCTGCCTGTATTATTTTACACTTTCCTCTTAGCAATTTCTCCAGTACAGGAATACCTTGAATAATGCAATTTTGATTAATGTGGGTTTTGATGTAGTACGGTCATGGTATTGCTGTACAAATTAATGTAACTAAGCTGAAAAAAAGAAACACATTAAATTATAATAAGACCTTGAACAGTGCTGTTTTGAACAGTAAGGAAAGTTTTGTAATGAATTAATCGCACTATGATCCGATCAAATTGTCGCTGATTGAATCATAGTTGAGGTTTTGCAAAGTAGCCAATTCGTATTTTTAATCGCCGACCGAGACATTATGTACTCGTGTTGCTATGATTCTACTCTCGCTCGCTGCAAAAAGTCTTGCGTTACATGACCATAATTTAATTGAATTTTGTTTTTAATTCATTCAAAACAAGGATAACTACAAACCTTTTTTTTTTTTTTTTTTTTTTTTTTTTTTTACAAAAAAGTGGTTAAGTCACATATTCGAAAATAAATAGAAAAAAAACTTTTCATATGTAATGTTTGGTACTTTCCAATCCATAGGTTATTTACCCCACTCATAAACCAGTTTTTTTTAGTAAACTAACAAAGTTTTTCTCCCTGCATACCCATTCGTCAAACAATATTTTAGATATACTAAACGCACAATAAATTCATGAAAGAATCTACAAAGCAAACAATTTATTTTAATACAAAACAATATTAGCAATTTTCTAATTAAATGTTTGTTTACTTTTTATCTTTAACTTTCATTATTGAAAAGACATGTGATAGTTTTACATCCAAAAATGAGGCAAAAATAATATAAAAACCTCTACAATTTTTATGCATTTTTATTCAAAATATAGTTTCCTATTTTAGCAGTATATTTCCATCAGCTGATAGAAAAAGGTAGCCATTTTTATTTTTTTTATTTAGTTGAAAAGGAAGTGACCTCATTTATTCTCATTGGCTATGATCTACGACTGAATCGTAGAAGATAGGATCATTCCTATCATTAAGATCTAGTCGGCGACTGAATCATAGAGCATTTTTCATGTTGTGAGCAAGCTTGTCAGTCAGTTGGCAACTGGACTGAAAGAATTGATGATTTGACAAAATCCAGTCAGCGACCGATGTAACGAAATACACCCAGATCATGTTACCGGTAGACGTTGGGAGCTGGTCAGATTTGAAATCTGTGTTAAACTGCCTACGTGACCAACTGGAGAGATCGGGTTACCGGAAACCGTTGAAGATTTGAAAAGAGGGGGGATCGTATGATCAGTAGCAGATATATGGGTCTAGATTTAAAATGGCTAAGGTAGTTGGGGTCTAGGCCTGAAACGGTGAGCAGAGTTCGCCCAGACGGCGTCCCCGCCCCTCAGGGTTGGGGTGAGAGCCGGTTAGAAGCAGTGACCAGTGGGAGATTTGAATCCAAAGCGACAGGTCAGAGATGAAAAGGCTTCTTCCACCCGGCATGGGATCCGTGAATTTTGTCGTCTTTTCTCTCCACACACATGGGAGTTTTTGTCCGAAATGAATTTCCCTCCACAGAAAGATCAGCTCCCGTCAGCAGACCCGGACGGTCATCATCATCATCATCATCGCAGTCCGCAGCCCCGGTAGAAATGATCGTCTCTCTCTTTCTCTGAATCTATCTCTCGTCTCTATATCTCTCAACATCTCTTTCCTTCACAGCAACCAGAGAAGTACAATTGACGACTATGCTACACTGATCATAAGTGCAATCTGAGCTTAGCTTTAGTTGTATATCTAGTTATACTGAAATATTGAGGGAAATTAAGAAATAAAGGGAATAATACTGGTTGGAAGTAATCGGAATATGGCTAATAATATTTTGACTAACCTTTTCTTATTGTGTTGGCTAAGTTATCTATCTTTAGATGCTTTTCTTTTATTGTACTTTGTCTTCTTTCTCTCTTTTGCCCTGTAGTATACATTTTGGTCATACTTCACTGCTCTTGGCATCATCTCTAGTAGAGGACAAATCTCTATGCCAAGTGACTCCTATTTTCAGCCACACTTTTTCTGTCTTCCTGCAGGCTGCTACTAGTTAAACAAGTAAAGAAGCCTTATCAGAATGAACTTTTCTTCCATGCAGATGATTGAAAACATGTTTGAAACAGTAGTAAAGGGAGAATATTAAATGTACATATGGGATTTGTATATAAAAGATGTACACACATGAGCATATATATATTAATGAATGAAAACCTTTCTTTTACTCAGTTTGCTATACATGCAAGCATTCATAAATACAGTCCCTTCTCCATTTTCTCATGGTAAGAATACATCCCTATTTTGTCTGCAAGTGGTAACGAAAAGATCAATTTTTTGTTCTAAAAATTACTTGACATTTCTTAAAAGGAAGGGACATTAATCTGAGTTACATACCTATGTAGATATGAGTGTACCAGAAAATTATCTTCATATTGATAAATTTAATTTTCATTTTTAGCCCCATGCCCATAAAATTATAAATGCTTACCCAACCTTTTACACACCATGTCCTCTTATTTATTTATATTAACAAACTCACACATGCGCATACACACACATACATCGTTCATTTGGTTTCTTCTTTTTGTGATCACACTTTCTACAGACACTTAATTTTATGTTATAAACCACTTCTCTCCTACTCTTTTGGTTCCTCTACATGCTTCACTTAAAAGTGCAACTTGGTGATTGTATTAGACTACTGAGCTGGGGCTTTTATCTTTAAGCAGTCAATTTATTTGTAAAATATTTATATCTCAAGATTATCATCTTGATATCTCTTCTCCATTTGACGTACTAAGCATGTAGCCTTAATAAAAGAAAAGGTTCATCACTTGTGTTTCTTTATATAAAGGAATGCATATTTCAGTTTTGACTAATTGATACAGAAACCTGCCAGTGTATCTCCATGGGTATACATACAGATGTAAAATGATTCTAGGGGTTCATTTCATTTCAGCAACCGCTTAAAGAAGACTGTAAGATTCAACCACTATTTGAGATGTTATCTATGCAAAAGCCTTACAATTGAACTCTGACCTTCTGATACTTGACAGTCTCCTTTTTACAGTTAACATACCACTGAAAATAAATGATTGTTCTTAGGTTTTCAACCTATCTTGGTCCTACACACTAGATGACATGATTGGGATTTACAATCTGACACAACAACGCATCATTCTGGATACACCTACATCAAGCTTTTCATTGTTATACTGTAAAAATATTTTGTCTTTCTTTAAATTTATTTTTCTTTTTTCACTTGGTTTGTGTTAACAAGCTTTACTGGCACAGCATATAGAATGGAACCCTAAATGACTCTCTTCAATCCTCTCAAGTCAAAATTTGAACAGTATATTGCATTCTCTTCCATTGTTATCTGCTGGTCACTGGTTCTTGCTCTAAATATAACCAAACTTTAATCTACACATTTCACCTGTCCCTTACATATACTCAAACATTTTCCCCATGTAATGTTAACCTGATTCCATCCAGATACTGTGTAGACACACCCACATGCTGTACCCTGGCTCATTCTGTTCATGCAACAAGTGCTATCTTTGCTCTTTTACATTTCTCTTTCTCTTATTTTCTTCTAATTGTTTTCTTTTTGGTTTATACATTCTCTTATCTCCACTTATACATATAAAGTTCAAAAGACAGGCTTCTGTTTCATCTCCTCCTGGCTTATTTCTGAAGCTGTTTATCATTTACAGGTGCAGCTCGGAGGATAACAATTTTTAAAAAAAACAACTCTTTACTCTAGTGGAGGAAAATTTGCAATATCCAACTAGTATAAATGCTGAGCATTTAATTTGTAAACATTTTAAAGAGTTGAAAAAGGATATAAATGAAAATCATTCTGAGTTTGGGACTGCAATGTTCTTTGAGATATTGCAAGATTTGTCACAAATTATTCTTAATATGGGGTTATTCTGTGTATCTTTTAAAATCAATACAAAAAAGTTCAGCTTTATTATACTTGTAACATCTGTTATACTCAAGGGTTTGAAACACTTGTCAGCTTTGTGGTAAAGCATCAAACTCAATACCCATAATATGAAAGGTTCTATAATTTTTTTTTTTTTTTTTTTTTTTTTTTTTTTTTTTAACGAATCAAAATTTCATTGATATCTAAATCAACTTCTCAATTGATTTTTTTTTTTTGTTTGTTTTTTTTTTGTTATTATTTGAAAAAAAAGCCATGCTACATTTCATAATAGAAAATCCCATATGGACTAATGCTAAGAAAACATCTTTCATTCAAATATTCTCATGGATAAATTGTAATTTAACATATGTAGGTAAATCAATAAGACCATAATTTTACACGGCAAATATTTTTTCAACATAATCTCCTTTTGTCAATACACTTAAAACCATGCTTCTCCATATAGATTGAACATTATACAATGAAAATCTAAGATCAAAATTCAGCTAATAACTGTCAGTCTATGGACTTATTGATTCACCCTCATACATTTGTATGCCATTATTCAGTATGTTTACTTGTGAGAACAGTTATACATATCCAAAATCATTAGAAAGGCAGTCTGAAAATGAATTTTGCACCAAAACAGTTAAAAATTAAATAAATGTAAAAAAATTTATTTAAAAAAAAACATTGTATTATATCTCATTCAATTATTATATACGTATGTAGCTGACTTTTGCATTTTATTTTATTCAATTATAAATCAGTATTTTAATCTATGCAATGTTTGAATTTTTTAAAGTATTGCTATATTTTTTCCCTTTTTTTGCAAACTTTATAATTGTCAGTTTTCTCCACTGCTGTTATCCTGCACTGCTTGACCCAGGGATTGAATTTCTAGAAAACAAGTCTACCTCTTTTATCCATATCCCATAGTCTATGCCAGTAGTTGCCAACCTGAGTGATACCGCCCACTAGTGGGTGATTTAAGCTTTTAAGTGGGCGATAGACCCATTACTGGGTCACAAGGTCAGGTATTATGTCTGTCTTACTTCCGCCACACAGACAACACTGGAAGTCAATACATTTTTGTAATGGCTAACAGTGCGTTATTACAAAGATTGCCAACCAAAACAACAGTGGCTTTTATTTTCATTAATGTCTTAATAATATATGATAAATACATTGGATATTTACTTTTTGGAGCCTTTGTACGTGTTTTTGAAGTGTATACATTTACCCAGTTGCCTAGAAATTAAATCTACGCAATTTTAGCCATTTTTGAAAACTTTAGACACTTTAGCCATTAAGTGCCTAACTGGATTTAAAATATTAGTGGTTGGTACAGTTGCAAAAGTGGGTGCTAAGGATAAAAGGATTGGTGACCACTGGTCTATGCAGACAAATGGAGCTTCTGAATTTTGAAGTGAAAGAAATAGTTTGCAGACTTGTTTTATGGTGTGTAAACTACATAGAATAGATAGATTTTAGATCTAATACTGAACTTTATCAA
>VCCN01001001.1:2535897-2549096 GCA_006491835.1 Architeuthis dux | reverse complement strand
GTTTGTCTTTGTTCTGTTCATCTTTAAGCTTACTTTTTTTTTACTTTCTCTATTTAGATCAGTCAAAACTTGCAAAAATAGGGGTCAACCCTGAAGTTTAACATATAGTGCTAAATTATGGGCCAATATGTAGAGAGCACTTGTTGTTTTAAAGTTAGTACAGGAAATTAGGTGATATATCAAGCACAATTGTTCAAAATGTGAAGAAAGCATGAAAACTTGCATACTGGTAGATCTTTTTATGCTTTTTCATATAAACCAGGATACACACGATCTGACCAAAACTCTGGTTTCCATCGTTATTTCAAAATGGCTGACATAAAACAAAATTTGCAATGTAGATTGTCATTTCAACCAGAATTTTCAAAATATGAAAAAAATGTGAAAACACGCATACTGGTAGATTTGTTAATGTTTTTCATATAAAAATAGGATAAACACGTTCTGATCAAAACTGCGGCCGCCATCTTTATTACAAAATGGTCACCATAAAAAACGAAATTTGAAATATAGTACAGTAGAAAAATTGAAATTTCAACCAAAATACTTCAAAACGTGAAAAACATTTGAAAACTCGCACCTTGGTAGACTGTTTGATGCTTTTAAATATGAAACCAGGATACACACGATTTGGCCAAAACTGCGGCTGCCATCTTTATTTCAAAATGGCCGCCATAAGAAAAACAATAATTTGAAATAATTTTTCATATAAACCCAGGATACACACGATCTGGCCAAAACATCCGCCATCTTTATTTCAAAATGACCATCATAAAAGAATTCGCAATATAAAGTGCAGTATGCGAGTTTTCACTCTTTTTTCATATTTTGAAAAATTCTGGTTGAAATTTCAATTAATCTAAATAGCGAATTTTTTTTTTTTATGGCGGCCATTTTGAAATAAAGTAC
Organism: Architeuthis dux; assembly: GCA_006491835.1. Taxonomy (NCBI): domain Eukaryota; kingdom Metazoa; phylum Mollusca; class Cephalopoda; order Oegopsida; family Architeuthidae; genus Architeuthis; species Architeuthis dux. The sequence goes on along the minus strand of VCCN01001001.1, from coordinate 2,548,187 downwards.
TACATTGGTCAGATCGTATGTATCCTGGTTTTATATGAAAGACCATCAAAATATCTACCCGTATGTGAGTTTTCACATTTTGAACAATATGGCTGAAATGTCAATTAATCTATATTGCAAATTGTACCGCAATTTGGGTCAGATCGTGTGTAGCATGGTTTCATACTTAAGAGCATCCAAAATCCTACCAGTATGCAAGTTGTCATTTTTTTTTTCACGTTTTGAAATATTCTGGTTGAAATTTCACATTTTCTACTGTTTTATATTGCGAATTTTCTTTTTAAAAATTCTTTTACGGTTGCCATTTTGAAATAACGATGGTGACTGCAGTTTTGGTCACATCGTGTATATCTTGGTTTTATATGAAAGAGCATCAAAATATCTACCAGTATGCAAGTTTTCACACATTTTCCACATTTTAAACAATTCTGGTTGAAATGTCACAAAATTTCCTGTACTAACTTTAAAACTTTTTAAACAAGAAGTGCTCTCTACATATCGACGCATAAAATGTTTTCCCCAAAGTGAATTGCGGTGGGCTTTCAGTTTGTTAATGTACATATAATTACGCTTCTAACGCTACCAAAATTAGCTTTATATGTTAAACTTCCGGGTAAACTTTTTTTTCTTTTTTTTTTTTACTGGTTAGGTATTTACTAAATGGCACTAGTGAGGATTGAACTCACTACAGACTACTAGCTCGCTAACCATTATGCACCAGATTCCTCCCTCTCTCTCTCTCTCTCTCTTTCTCAATACTCACTTTCACATTCCTCCTCCCCGTCGCCTTCTTTTCGTTTCTGGATCTTCCTTTTGTTTAGAACAGGTCGGCTTTCTACCGAACCATGACACAGCCGACCGGGTTTACTCACTCACCAAACGCTACGTGCCCTAGACAGTGTTTTCGGCTGCTGACACAAGATAAATGTTAATTTCTCCCACCTACAAACGTTCCCTTCTCTCACTAAAATCGAATCGTTCAATGGATTAATTGCCTTTGTTTCTTAATCGCGTTCCTTATTCGTTCGTCAGACATCATTTAATTCAGTTTTACTAAAGATAAATAAATCAGTCCTATTTCTTTGCATTACGTGACTTTCTCAAATGTTCCACCCAATAACAGCTGCAAATATCTCTCCTCCTTTTCGTTTAATGTTTTATGTGTCTTTTTCCTTCTCTTCTCACTTCATTCGCCCTATCCTCTCCTTCTCTATTTGTTCCCTCTTTATTCTTCCTGGGTACTTTTCTTTCTCTTCGTGTACTTCTTTCTGTTCACTTGCCTTTTTCTTCTTCTTCCTTCCTTCCTTTTCTTTCTTTGCAGCTCTTTTGAGAAAAATAAATTGAGTTTGACACTTTTAATTGATAATCAATCATTATAAAGACATCTGGATCAAATACCATTGTTCATTCGATAAAAGAAATACTAATAAAATCTGTTATGTCGAAACCTCGTACTTGGTAAAAATGATCTTGAGGTTTTGTTAAAATGAAACAATAACCGCTCGTTGGAAATACGACCTAGAGAAAAGTAGAAGAAATAAGCATACATAAAGAGAGGCCAATGTGTGCTTGGAACTGTTTAATGAAATAACTAGAAGAAAAAAAGATTATTTATCAAAAATAAGACATGAATGTTTTCAATTGTGTAAGTCAATCACTAAGCCGCCCTGACATTTTTATCGCACTTTCGCGTGATAGATCAATGCTATCTGTTTTTTAAAAAAATGGCGGACGAGCTCGGTGATTGACTTGCATAATCGAAACACTCATGTCTCATTCTTTTTTTTTTATTTCTTTTTATAAATGATCATTTTTTTTTTCATCTAGCGATGTCATACATTGACATCTCTTTATGTATGATTATTCTTTCGGATCGTTTATATTTTGCGCATGATACCGTTTGCAAATTAAACAAGACAGAACTACAAATATTAGTTTAAACTGTATTTTCAACATGAACATTGCACAATTCTCTATTTCAAAATCTATACCAATGTTAGTCATGTACAAAGAGAAACCGATGTCAACAGAAGGAATCGAACTACAGAAAAAGAATATTATCGAATCATCGGTAAGAATATATGGGGATATGGGAAAGAAAACAATCCTTTAAAATACTCCAGGAAGATTTTTAAATGGGGAAAAATAGAATGAAAATATTAGAAGTGTCTATAATTAGCTCCGTAGAATTGGCTATAAAGGGAACTAAAAGAGTATGAATGACTTGGCCCCGGTGATTGGGACGGGTTTTCCAAAAGCCAGCTCCGGCTTCTACCCACTACGGGATGCTCACGTTCTGTCTAACCACAGTTAAACCTTATTGTCGGAACATCCGCTCAAGGGTGCGACAGACCCCCCATAGCTAGCTCGGGCATCTGTCAGAAAAAGGACACTCCTGACCGCGCCACTCCGGTGGCCCATAGGATTAACCCCCGGGTTTAAACGGTGAGGTCGACCCTGGGCAAGTCGCACTTCACCTTAAAACTACACTGCTCAGGCTAGAGGTTTACTCCACACATTGGCCCCGCCGTCTATGGTCCAAATGCTGTGGAAAAACATTCCCCAAAATCTTCGTTCGCGAAGCCAAGCCATTCATTCATTCAGATCCTAGGTCGGCGGATCCTGAACGCGAAAAATCCGTAGTCTCCGCAATGGAGTTTTAAGGTGAAGTGCAACGTGCGCGCGGCCGACCCCACCCTTTAAACCTTGGGTTTGTACGCTATGGTCCACCGTAGTGGCACGGATAGCAGCATTGTCTCGAAGTCGTAGGTTTGACATGAGTTTCCCGAGCTGGCTATAGGGTCTGTTCCCCCGTTTCCGGAGGTGTAAACCCGGCAGTATGGCTACCTGTGCAGAAATATATATTAAAGTATAATATATATAGAAGCGCGGGTACGCGAGACACCACCGTTTATGCAGATGCCCGAGCTGACTGTAGAGGACTGCTGCCCCTTTCCGTGGGTGTAACAAAACAATACGGCTACCTGTGCAGATATATATGTTAAAAGAGTATACAGAATGGAGTAAAGAAATAATAATAATAATAATAGCAGAAATTGTAAAACAACAATAAAAGGTCTGTATAGAAGATAAGGGTATATGAAGAATATAGGAAACAAACAGTACAGGAAATGTCTTCAACAGGATTGTGTAGAGGACATCTTAAGCATGAAACAGAAACATTGGATATAGACACCCAAAACAATTGTCAGGGCAAAAAACAGACAGGACTCCAAAAATAGTAAACATCGCCACTTTGGAGAAAGAGACGAAACGGGGGACACAATGAATGCAGCATAAAGGATACTAAAGCAAACACGATTGGATACAGAGTAACTAGTCCGAGGGTCAGCAGGGCCTACCGTGCAACCACCCACCCCTGATCCTATGAGAAAATAAAATGGGTCATGGGAGGGGGTTGCACGGTAGACCCTGCTGGCCCCCGGACTACATTTTGTGCGCGCGATTATTGTTCAACTAAATGAGATGATGTCCTTGAGAATAGGACAATAAGACATTTCGGGATTTTGAAGCACAGACAAGCACTTGATCTATGTCAGGCGATCAGAACTGTCGTAGAAAAGGAAAGAAAACCCCGTTAAATACTGGATGTACCTGTTATTGGACCACAAGGTGGAATTGATAGTGAGAAAATAGAAAAATATCAGGATTTTGCTTGAGGCTCGTGGGATGTAATGGTCGTGCCCATAATCATTGGAACACTGGGAATGCTACTACTCGTAAAGAGACTGCCAGTTTGAGATCTGGGGGAGAATTGAGATGGTGCAGATCATGGCACGGCACTGTTGAAACCGGCGAGAAAACTGAGATTTGCTGTCACTTGATCTCTAATGATAAATAATAATTATATAAAAACAGAATAAGGGATGACATAATAATTATTATCATTACATACAAGAAGAGAAATTGGTTGGGTAAAATGATATTCTCATTAACGTAAAATATCGAAAGTTTGTTGGCGAAGTTCAATGTAATAAATATATCATTGCCCAGAACACATGTTTAAAAGATGTATAGTTTATAAGAGAAAGGGCGAACGATGATCGGAGAAAAACAAGAGGAAGAGGAAAGGGAGACAGGATAGAAAGATGAAGAACGAGAAGGCAAAAACAGAAAGGGGTAATAAGAGAGAGAGGGGGGTGGGGGGTGCGTAGAAGTAAGTTTAGAACTGGTATTCTTGGCAGTTGCAATATCGTTGGCCACACTCCAGATACAAATTAGCTGACAAGTACCCAGATAGACTTTCTATGAGTTTCCATCAGAAGACACACAGACACACTATACTTGTGAATAAAACACCCAAGGTTAGAATGTCTAAGGTTTTCTATCTCTGATGCTGTGTTGGCGACACTTGTTACCACTCACTAGTTTATCTCGAAGGAAAATTCTGATTTAAACTACAGCATTTGTAAAATCCGATACGATAAAAACTTACAAACATATGCACACATACATCATGCGCCCACGCACGCCCGCTCAGATGACAGGAAGGGTTATGATTCTCAAGTTGGATCATTTGTGTTATTGCGTCATAATGACTTTCTTGTAAAAATCAAACCCTAATTCATTTTTTAGATCCGCTAAGCTTCTCTAGCAGTCGCTGTCACTGACTGACTATCTGACATATTGACATATCGATCGTAACTTTTTAATGACGTAATAAAAAAAGGTGTTCTTTTGTTAAATCAATTCTCGAAATCAAACTGTGACGTAAAGTTGCGTTCGTTTTTTAAGAAGGAGCTAAGACATTTTTTTAACATTTAACTGAATTCGTGTTTAAATAGCGCATCTGTGGTCTGACTTTCAGGCTTGTTTTTTGTAAATTTGATACAAGTCCACTTTAGTAAATTAACTAATTCCCGTGAAGAAATTCACGAATATATTTGAATTTCTGAGATGATATCCTTAGGAAAAAAAACTACTGAACTCGTTTCAGTGGATGAGTCTACTGTTTCAAATGGTGGGTAAGATGTATTTTTACCAACAAAAGTGTTACCTTTAAGTGGAAAGGTGTATTTTTACGGGCAAAGAAACAGAAACACACTGTCCATTATATATAAGTAGATCGCAAGTTCGTCGCCACATTTCTTTTTAACGTGACCTGTTTTAAACGAGTTTTGCAAAATACTGCAAAATGACCCTGATCTGTAGTTGGATTTTGGTGGTAGGCGATTCCCCATTATGTGCTTTCAGAAATCTGACAAAATTGCAATTAAACGGATAAATAAATAAACGTCGCAGAACATTTTAAGAAATCCAGTTTTTATTAATGTTTGACTAGTTTTTCTTTCATCTTATTTTTGTTGCTTTATACCCCAAACGCTTTGTCCTTTTTAAAAAAAAGATTTTACGACTGTTAAGTAAGAATTATAGATCAAGAAATAAAGAATTAGCTTTCGACGAGATGTAAACTCGCCTCTGTATCCTCAACGGTCGTATAATGTAAAGAGCATTGCGATAATAAAGAAAAGCAACAAAAATAAGATGAAAAAAAACTAGTCAAAAATTAATAATGACAATGAAATTCAGACAACTTAAGAGTATTACGACTACAATTACTAGGTGTAAACAAACAATATGGCGTGGAGTAAAATCAAATAAGGAAAAATATAGGTATGTACATATATGAGTAAATTTGAATGATGTCCACTTTTGTAGCCTAATCGATAGGGCGATCCATATCAGACAGGCTCCCAAGAGGACGGGGTGTGAATTTAAGTCCCATCGGAAGCTAATTATTTATTTCCCCAATACACTTTTGGGGTTATCTCCTCTCTACTGCCACTCCTCATCATCGAATGTTGATAAAGCACTCCATCTGAGTTAAGAAAAATATGACAATAGCCAGGGTGGTGACTCTGGCGCGATCCCAGGTGAGAGAGAGAAAAGTCTTTCTGGCCGCATCCCAAACTACAGCTCCTAATTCCTCTTAAAACCGGCAAATTATTTTGTGAACGTTTCATGGCTTATTTTTCATGTAGGCGGAGATCGATGTTTGGACTTTGTTGAAAACGATCGAGCGTTCAGTCTCCAGATGTAACTGATCAATAAGACATCTCCAGTGACCTCTCAATATGAAGTAATTATTGGGTCTTTTATAAACTAATCTCGTCTATCACCTTTTTTGGTGACATCTTCGATGATCATTGAACCTATCTGGCCAGCATGCAAAATATAAAAGTGCATATAATGAGTTTTACACACAGTTGTGAACTGAAAAGAATTATTCTCATTGGTGACTTAATGAAGTAGTTCGATCGAGAATATATATATATAGTCTGTAGAAACTTTTTTGTTTTCCCATATATGTTTAAAATTTGTTAAAAAATGTTAATAGTAAACGATAAATCCCCAGATGTACGATCCCCATTCCCAAAAACGTCCGCGACCCCGCGCGCCGCAAACCAGCCCCAATCCATCCCTCATCTATGCATTGTCTCTCTATATATGCAACTTTTTTGTTTTGTTCATTTCGAATTTACTACTATTTCTGTAAATGTTTTAATATATTTAACTGCTATAGATCACACTTTATATAGGGGATCACCAGCTGTCTTTCCATGGATATGTTTCGGGGAAGTTATAATATATATGTTTTTTTTTAACGTTAGGCCAACTTAGTAGAACAGACTGCGGTATACTTTTAATAACCGAAATCGGCGCATTCTGTAGCGTGCAAGCTTGTCCGTCGGCCCCTTTTGCATTGAATTGAGTTCGATCCTTACTGATTGCACCACTGTGGCCCTGTACCAGACTAAACTAAGCTTAGTAAATAACTTGGTCCTGCCAGGAGGCTGAGATAGTTGCGTATTTTCCACTGGTTCCAGAGTTCAATGTTTGAGCCCAGTTAAAAAAGCCAGTACTTCGAATGCTACTTTTCAAGGAAAGCAGGTCCTGTCAAAAATTGGCGCAATACAATCTTCCTCCCCATCCCCATGTTTCTCAATTTAGCCTTGTCCCCTACTAAGCTAAGTAAATTTCAATACCCAAAGTTTGCATGTTTCCCAGATCTAACAAATCTGACAGCGAACCAAATCGCTATAAAAATGCATCGAGACAAAGCCATCAGTGTTTTAGGTTTGCAAATGTGAACTCTTTCTTGGATAACCTAATAACTCTATATTGGAAATATTTCCTCGGACCGATTTTTAAAAACGAACAGTGTGGGATTTGATAGCTTGACACATAGATAGAATTCAGTGTTCAGGCGACTTGGCTTTGCTATCTAGATACTAGACAAATAATTGTCGACAGCGACCCTAACATCTGAATATTTTAATAATGCTAGATATATGAGGGAATAATTGCAAAAGATTATTATAGTTTGAAAAGGAATCTACTGGTGACTTTCTTATTGGTTTAGATTTAAATAACATTTAAAAAATGTAACTTTTTATATTTCAGAATTTGACCTTATTTATTATTCGTTCGGCTTGTGTCGTTAGTTTTAACTAACTTCATTAAAAAGATCACTTTTAATTTTTGGTTATATTGTGACAGCTGTTATATCAACATGCAATTGTAATAAATTTTGTCAAAACAAAATCAGCGTATTTTTGTTAAATGATTCTAAAATAAAAGATGGAAGAAAATAAGCAACATTTTCGGTATATTATGCTTTTTTTTAAAAGAAAGGTAAAAATGCGACTCAAACTCAAAAATAGATTTGTGCAGTTTATGAAGAAGGTACTGTGAATGATCGTATGTGTCAAAGGTGGTTTGCAGAATTTCGTGCGGGGGATTTATCACTGAATGGTGCTCCTCGGTCGGGTAGACCTGTTGTGGTTGTTAGCTATCAAATTAATACATTACTTGAGAATAATCAAGGTTATACAACGCAGAAGATAGTCAACATATTCAAAATATCCAAATCAAGCGTCGAAAATCATTTGCTCCCGTTTGCTTATCATAAAGAGTACTAATTGAAGATACATCTAACAGATGTAATAGGGGTTGGCATTTAAGGTGTGGGATTTTAGAAATGTTTGTATTTGTGTGGTAAGCTAGTTTCCTTTGTTAGGTTGTTTTTGAACATGTTAACAGAAACAGAGTTTACTGTTTCGTCTGAAAGAGAGTTCCAGTATGAAAGGGATGTTGATGTCAAGAATCTGTCTCTTATACCAGGGTGACGGTGTATCTCGTATTTATGACAGTGACCTCTGTTTGTTGTTCTTAGTGTTCTCTGTAGCACGAGTTTGCTATGTATGCACATCTTACAGTGAGTGTCTGCGTCCATTTCTACCATGCGGTGTGTCATTTTGTAGATGTGTATCAGGTCACTTCTAGGTAGCTGTTCTAGGTAGCTGTAGTATTTTGAGTCTGTCTTCATATGGCAGGAAATTATGATAGTTGCTTTGGTGTGTGGCTTCCATTTTACACCAACATGGAGCTTGAGATCATTTGGCAAGCATTAAATTAATAAACCACCAACAACCGTACTAAATGCCGGTCTTCGTCCAAAGAAGATGACGCTGTGAATATGGTGAGATTGGAAGGGAGTCCTCTACTATGAGCTCCTTCCAGAGAACCAAATGATTGATTCGATTAAACTAATTCAAGGCAGCAATCGACAAAAAGCGCCCAGGATTAGTTAAGAGAAAGGGTCTGATATTCCATCAGGATAACAGTAGACTGCGTGTTTCTTGTGTGACAAAAATGCTTACCACTTGGAAGTTTGCGTTCATCTTCTGCATTCAGTAGATATTGCACCTTCGGAATACCATTTATTCTGGTCTTGACATTCTTGACTATCAATTCTCTTGACTGCAAAAGACACTTAGAGCAGTACTTTGCTGAAAAAGATAAAAAGTTATGGGAGGATGGAATTATGAAGAGTCCTAAAATACGGCAGAAGTTAGTGAAACAAAGCAGTAATATGGTGGGATTAGGAGGTTTATGTTGAAAATAAAAGATTTGTCGTTATTTTTTATTTAATAAACCGAACAAACTTTTTTGGTCACCCAATACCTAATACATTAAATTGGAGAAGAGAATATTCTACCACATTTGCTTATTGACAATAGTTCAATCATATAGTTATCACATGAATGATGATAAAGTTTAGTAAATATACAGAATTATTCAAGATATTTTTCTCGTTCGCTCATAAAGAGAAATATGGCGTAAAAATATTATAATAATATCATGCAAAGCAAATCTTTCGTCCTCTCAGGTGTCAGTTGCAAGGCAGTTGTCCGATTTGCTTTATCTGAAGTCACTACTGAGGCATTTGTAAAAGAATCGACGTGCTATTTTGACTATTTATACTGTTATTATATATGCTACTATTTATACTGATGATTTTTTTAATTTAAATCTCAGTTTGTGTGTCATATAAAAGTAACCGTTTCTCTCACACTTAAATACAGATCGCGTATGTAGCGGCCGTCTTCATTCCTCGAAGACCGGAAGTCAAATGAAAAAAAGGTTTTACAAATACACACAAGCTCCATTAGCTAATAAAAACTGACGGGAAATCATCATAAATATTTTCCAACCAATCCAATCAAAAGCACTGTTGAAAACCATTTACCGGAACTCTGTCTGAAGCCTATTTGAACCTTTTCCATCCATGACTACGAAGGTACATCAGGGTTCAATTAGTTGTGATACAACCGAGTAGTGACCATGGTTCCAACATATTTCATCACTACTCAACACAATAGTGACAATGGCCAGTTTTGCCAATTTAGCGCGTTTCGCGCTAGACTTAGCGCGTTTCTTGTTTTGGCATTGCAAAAAGCGCTAAATTAGCGCGTTTTCGCCTAATACATTTTGGCCATTTTCTGGCTATTTCTGCCCATTTTTAGCGTCTTTTTGGTGGTTTTCGGCCATATTTGACAATTTAAAAAAACTTTTTAGCGCTTTTTTAGCGTTTTTTTTTGGCAGTCAAACTAGCGCGAAAGTATTTTTTGAGTTGGCAACACTGACAATGGCAGACATCCCATTCTGCGTGAGAAACACGCATTTTAATACATTCTCACGCTCACAAGCATTAAAGGAACATTCTCACACATTTTATAAAACGTGTTATATTTATTTGGATTTATTAAATTGGTTTAGATTTTTTATAAAATCTTATCCTAGATGAGAGAGGTAAACTTTCAGTCCACATTCAGTGATAATATCGATGGTGGAATTGGAATATATCCTTGTAATATATTCTTGGAATATTCTTGAATACATTTTACTCCCGATTGCCCGACCGTAACGTTAATCTGAGAGGAAAGTGTTTAGAATCTGAGCCAAATTCAAATGAGGCAGCACAAAATGAAAGTGTGTTGCCTGTACGCGAGAAAACGTTTTGTTAAGGATTAACATGTATGTATTCAGTACATATTTATCTGTATGTATTCAGTATATTTTTTATAGAACTTTAGAACTAACTTTTTTTTTTAAAGATCACATACAAAACTTTTGAAACATGTTTTAAATAGACTGCTAGACAACACTTAATTACAGTAGGTGAGATGCCCTGAAACGCAATTTTAGCCAATCTTGAATGAATAAATTTCCAAATTTTCCAAAGCCCATCCCTCAATTTTCCCTCCCCGCGCTCGGACAGCTTTCCTCATACCATATAACCTTCCATTACCCCACGCACATTAACACTACTCACCCTACAGCAAAGCAACAATACGTTAAGCGGTGAAATCTTCAACACACACAGCACTCAACTTTCGTGAGAACGCGTCCCTTGAATTACAAACTTTTTATCTATTGTACTCTTTTTCTTTGCACGCTGGCAAATAATACAAAATCTGTCGTTATTGTTATTTCTTGGTTCGTATTCTCGTTACTTTATTTCTTCACAAGGTCAGTGCCGCTAAGTACATTCAACTTCCTTCACTCTTGTCCGGCAACTAATTCAACCACTTAACCTGATGCTAAAAACGGGGGGTGGGTGCCCCCTTTACTAAGCAGCCAGTCACGCCATTACCGACCAACCATGACTTGGTGACCTCGATTCGACCTCCATACTACCATCCACACAAGTGCCGACAAGTGATAATCAAAATTAAATTTATAAGCAGAATTTGTTGGAAGTCCACGATGCATGTTTACAATTTAGAAACGGAACTCAAAGTTATATATTTTAATAATAATGAAATTATTCGAATAGTTGTTCGGACGATTGAACTCCTTCTTGTTGTTTGTGTTGTTAACACGACGTTTCGGCCGATCCATTCTTCGGCCTTCCTCAGCTGTAATATCCACATGTGATGGGGGTAAAACAGAGGTTTTTCAAAGGAGGCAACCCTTATAACGTAGGATTCGGGTGTTTCTTATCATTGCCTTGTCGGGATTGGGCGTCCATACCTTGTTCCTGTTGAATAGCGGAAACACTTGTCTGACTAATACATTCAGTCGACATGTTGATATGTGCTGCATCTTTGATTTTTCTGTTTCCAACAGCGTCCCCTGTCAATAATCTGAACTTCACTGTCAATAATCTGGACTTCCACGCACAGATGAAAATGAAATTAATTAGGTTATTTACAGTTTCAAATAGTGACTCCTTCATTTAAAAATGTATCATCTGCATCAAAAGCACCATTATGTTAATTTTAAAAATCTTACGAAAGATTTTTATGAAGAATATTTCACTGCTTTTGTCTCGCCGTTCTTCTTTGTTCGACTCTATTACTTTAATTCTTAATTTCTGCAATATCGTGGAGACGTGGGGGGGGGGCAACATAAAGTTGTCTGTTGCTAAATACTGGTTGCGGTAAGTATATTCGACACATTATACTTTGGGGATATTTATTATCATTGAATGCCACAGATATTACAAACCGTCACCAAAACTGTCAACATAGTTTCTTTCAGTTTTCAAGTTAGTCTGCCTGGCTGTGTGGCTATGTCTGTAACACGCGTACAGACCGCACCAATGGAGCTAGAGGGCTGACATTTTCAACATGTACTCCTTATTATGTCTAGAACCCCCCATAGGTTTTTAGTGGGGTTCAATTTGCAATGTAAGTTCATGCTAAATTGATCATTAGTTTGTGACCGCTTGTTTTTTGAAAATTCAGACTTTTTTTATTGATCACTGCCCAACAAAATGCGAGAGAAGTAATTATTTTTAAATCCAAGTACGATCATTAATTGATTTTTTACTGTCAGTTGTCCTTGTAAAAAAGAAGAGTGTTGAAGCTTTCTCTCTCATCCTATCAGTCAAATATACACGCATACACACGTCGCTACCTCTCTCTCATCGTCCCTTTCTTAATTTCTCTCAGTTAGTCTCCCTCTCCCTCTCTCAGAGT
>VCCN01001001.1:2497947-2512200 GCA_006491835.1 Architeuthis dux | reverse complement strand
GACAGACAGAGATTTTAGATATATCTGGAGAATCTAAATGTTTCTAGGTGTTTTAAGGTGTTTCTGACTCGATTTTAGATGTAAACTTGGGAGGAAAAGTCGGCAGCATTTAATCTCTCGTCTTTTTTTAACCTGCGACGAAAGGTCTCTGAAGGCCAACATCACTTTCTTTCAGACCATTGAAAAAAGTTCAAAGCGTTCATAAGAAAGGAAGGGAAGAGAGAGTGGGCCGAGAAAGGGGGATTTTCTTTCTTTTTACCTCACACTATGTCATATTATTCTTTTTTAAATCAATTCTCGAAATAAAAAGTAGAAAGTACGAGAAAAAAATAAAGAAAGAAAGAAAGGAAGGTAGGAAGAAAAGGAAAGATAGAGAGAGAAAGTAAGAAATGAAGAATATTGCATCCCTTAGGTTTGGTAGTTTAATAAAAGAGTAGAATAGGAAGAGAGAGAAAGAAAGGTATAGTTTAATAGGATAGTAGGAAGAAGGCTTGGTAGTTTAGTAAGAGAGTGGGATAGGAACAGAGAGCCACAGAGATTAGTTGTTTAAGGTCCTATTTCTAGATCCACTTTTACTGTAGGGGTGGCCTCAGCAGAATCAATGACCTCAGCTTTTGAAGGCAATCATAAATAAATAAAACTTGAGTGAGAGAAAAATAATGGAATAAGGGGGAAAAAGAAAGAAAAAGAGAATATCGGACATTCTAATGTGGGGGTGGGGACATTTCCACTAGACAAAAGAATTGTAATAAATAAAGAAAAACAATACAACGTTATTATAAAGTTTACTAAAGTTAATATTTGATCAACAACACAATTTTCTTTCTTTTTCTCTCAATATCGAAAAGAAAAGAAATCATCAAAGTTTTTTTTTTTAAATTCTTACCTATGAGGTCGGGGAGAAATGATGTGTTACAGAATAAAATGTAATATCACTTTATTATCACATGCATAAAAAAGTAATGGGTGCGTGTGTGCTTTTGCTTTTCTTAACCACACACTGTATGGATACATGGATGATTGGATGATAAATAAAATAAAATTACTGAGTAATTTTTGAGAGTTGGATATTTTCTCCTTACAATGAATTAGCACCGAGAGGAAGTAGTTTTTTTTTATAAGTCATAAAAATCAGCGGCACCAAATCCCGATAATAGCAAATTTACCGAACTACTACATACAAACAAAATGTGATTTGTTTGTTGTTGGAGGAAATAACAACGACACGATATGGTGTCGACACTGGTACAAATTAATTGTGTAACGAATTATACAGGTTTTTATTATACAACTGTTATAGATCTTGTCCTTTTTAAAGCTAGACTAGAAGAAAATTATGATTTTTGGATTAGTTAGAAAAGCTATAATATAATTTTGAAAAGTTATCGCGCCAATAACGTCGTTTAACCTTATGTGCCGGTTAGTTGACGTTGCTTCCGGTTTTTAGTCATGTTAAACAAATATGGCTATTTCAACATTTCATGATTTAAAAACGAAAATATAAAATAACAATGATGCTGATGCTGATGATGGCTCTTAAAACCTTTTGGCTAGATAGTCTTTAAGAATAAGATACAATGTTGAGAAAAATGTTTGAAATTTCCAAACATGTAATATTATTTTATTATAAAAACAAGAGGTGCTGAAAGAAAGACATAGTACACTATTTTTATTAAATTTGACTAGTTTTTACCTTTGAACGTACGAATTTTTTCCGTAAGGATTTTTGGTTTCTTTCACAATTAATGAAATAAAGAGAAAATTTAAAATATTTAAGAGAAGTATAAAATGGCTACATAAAAATGAAAGCAATTACCACCAGTTACAACGACGCACGTGCACACACACACACACTCAGGGTTGCCATTTTAGCCATTTTATGGCCAAATTGACAAATCTGGCCTTTTTGAAAAGCATTTGGCCATGAACTTTTTGTTTTGCCAATATTTAAATTTTTGGCCATTTTGACTTTGTCGCAGTAGTATTTTTAATAACTTGTTATTTTTGGTGTGGACTTCAATGTGGCAATCTTTTATAAACAATCATTATTTTTTTTCTTCTTCATACTACTATTTACGTTCATTTTAATTTCTCAGTTGCTTTTTTTATAATCGCAATTTTAATACTCCATCTCCGTCAAGTTGCGATAAAAATGAAACTGAAAAATTCAGAGTATTTATTTTTTAACTTGATACTAATGATGTACAAAACTTCATAGATAATAAAATAATTGCTTTTTATAAACATTATGGTATTTAGCCATTTTTTATTTACGTGTTTTTAGCCAGAAACATCTCCAACTATCTGGCAACCCTGACACGGAGTATTTTTTGAAAAGAACATAGTTGAAATAGCAGAAATGTAGCTGGACACCTGAACAAATTGAAATATTTTGAAACATTGATGATTGTAAAAATGGAATGGGTAGTTACTTCTTTTCCTAAATTTTCTACAAATTTAATCATTTGCTATTTCTGAGTTGTTTTGTTTTTATTTCTTAAAGAAAAAAACCGAAAACTTAAGCCCTCGTTTTCTCTTTAATGTAAATTTAAAAATTTTTTTTTCGACTTTTACAATATGAAACAAGTTATTGATTCCATTTTTAGATGTTTTTAAAAAAATGAAAGAAAAAAGTTAATTTTCATTGTTGTAATGATTTCTTTTCAACACTGTAGGTGTTTTGTTTTGTCAGTACACTTTTAAAACTTTTGTCTACTTTAACCTCTCCTCTCAGAAAATGCACGATGATGATGTCAGTCAAATTTTTATTCTGAAATTCACTGCGACTGCGAGTGATACTTTTTGGGGCTTTACAAGACCAAAACACAGACTTCCTTAAGTTCTATGAGCAATGCAATGATGGGGTAGTAGTCAAGTAAGATAATCTTCACGTCGTTGTCAACGGTTGCGTTGCCAACTCTTTTGAAATTTTTATATCCAAAATTGAGGCAAATAAAATCCAAAAATATCTAGTTGTTCCAGAAAAATATCTAAATTATCCAAAATTGAGGCCAAAAAATATCTAGATATCTGGGCCTGAACTTTACCAAATATCTAAAAAAATATCAATATTTAGCCAAAATAATCTAAAAATATCTGCGCCTCATCAAAAAAATGTCTAAACTGATATCCGATATCGAAAAAGAATTTCTTATCTAAAAAACGCAACAAAAAATATTTAGATCTAAAATATCTAAGTTGGCAACTCTGCGTCGGTTGTTGAGTAACCTTTTAGGTGCGTTCTCTCTTCTTCATCAAAATTAACCCTACACACGCAAAAAACTACTGCCCACTGGTAATCTTGAGTTAACGTCTTAAATTCATGTATTCCTCAACTATCAAGGGAGGTAATAAAAGTTAAGAAAACCAAAAGGCGATATGAAATGATTATCTCCAGGTATTGGGGATAAAAAGGGCACAGTGTAGGGAATGTGGTTCCGATTGTAAAGTTTCATTGTTATTGCTTTCAATTGATTAAATTGTTAAATCAGGTACAATGTAGGGAAGGTGGTCCCGGTTGGAATTCACCTGACGTGACATGACATGCGATCTATCGAAAATTTATGAAGCGAGGCAAAACAATTTAACAATTTAATTTATTCAAAGCAATAACAATATAATTTATGCATGTACTTCTGTTTTTTTTCATGAATTCTCTTATTTCTTTTTATTTGTGCGCCGTTTTTAACATCGAGTGTGCAAGGATGTGAAACTTTACAATCGGGATCACCTTCCCTAGATTGTGCCCCACGAGTCTCCCCTCTATAACGTGGTTCGTTATAGCGCCGCAGCGCGGTTATTGTGGATGGTGGACCCGAAAATATTATTCTAGCTCTAAAATAGCTAGATCTAGCTCCAAACTAGCTAAATTGATCGCGGCTCGGTTATTACGCTTTCTTGGACCCCAACTCCCGCGTTATAACGGGGACGCCTGTAATATCATTTATACTGGTTAACGCTTATCGAATCCTTAAAAACGTGTCAGTAACATTAGCAAATGTTCGTATTTCACTACCAAACCTGACCTTCGTCATACCTGTCTAAACGTGTAAATGAAAGTACGTAGTTGTTACTAAAAAGTAAAAAATGAACTCGGCTTTGACAAAATGTTATTCAACAGGTTGCAAGCTGTTGGGTTTGGTGTATTTGCTTATCATTTTCACCTTTCCGTCGAGAGTATTGATTTACTCCAAGCAAGAAGCTTGCATTAAAAAAATACATTTTTAAATAGATTTATGCGCGCGTGCACACACACACACACATTACTTGCAGTGCAGAGAATTTTAATTCTCTAAGAGTAAGATTTACAATGAAAAATAAATAAATCCGGTTGTATAGACCCTTAAAGGAAGGCTGATGAAAAATGTGGCTTTTTTTAGACTGGTCAAACTCGCCGTATTGGTTATGTTAGGTTAGCAAATTTAATTTACTTTCGTTTACCTAGAGGAGAAAAATAGAAAAAACATTTTTCGCCAGTGTTTGTGCTAATTTAGAGCCTAGAGAAGCTCCTGGAAGTTTTTTTTATTTTTTAGACAAATGTTTTTTTTTAGATTTTACAAGGGGGGTTCTATTTACAAAGTAACTCTAAGGTAAACTGGATCGCTACTTTCCGTCCGTTGTACGGAAGCGAGGATTCGGAGTGTTATTTCCCCTTGTTCATTTGTTAATTTCCGTTTTTGTAAAAAAATCAATTGGTTCAATTTTATGTGCTTTCATTAAGGTTTTGGTTGTGGGGTCTTGAAAGCACAACAAATTCGTTATTAAAATAACCTTCACTAGGAAAGTAACGGAATACTTCGAAGCCGTGTTTCCGTACAACGGACGGAAAGTAACGGTCCAGTTTACCATTACTTACAGTTACATAATAATAGAATCCCTTACTATAACCATAACAAATCGATTTTTCTAAAAACTAATACATTCCTGGAAGGTTCTGGGGTCTAATGGATTAAAAGCACAAAAAAATCACTGGTGAAAATTTCTTTTTTTTTCCAACTAAAATAAATCTTAACCCAAGCTAGTCTAGGCTGTGTAGTGAATTCAATTCACACAGGGTGCTCCCAAGGTAAGGCGAAGAGTTTGAATCTCAATTTTAATGCAAATAGCTCTATAATAAAAAGGAGATGTTCAATTTAATTTTTGTCCCTCATAGTTTCCTGTTCTTGTGAAATGGTATAAATTTGGCACATTGCATTTGCTGTTTTTATTTTATTTCATTTTAAAATTATTCTTAATGATGAACATTATTTGTACAAAGGAGGATTTTTCCTTATAACTAACTCACCAGCCTTTAAGTTTGATATCTAGTCACTTCCTTTGTATCGAATTAATATTATAATTATTTGCAAATAAATCAATAAGGGTAACTACTCTGTAATTAGTATTTTTTCCAAAAAGACGAAAAAGTTTCCCTTCACTTTTGACCCATAAAAGAGAAAAAAAATGTTCCCCTGTGTTTTGACCCATGAAAGTGAAGAAAAAAATCCCCTCACTTTTGACCCCCAAAAGAAAAAAAGTTTACCGTCACTTTTAACTCCTAAAAGGGAAAAAAAATGTGCTCACTTTTTTTAAAAAATTGAATATGAGGCATGGTAAAAGAAAATCTTTAAAAAAAAAAGTTTATCAGAATATGAGGTCAGATAAAAAAAACAACTTGCAAAAGAAGTGTGCTCAGAATAAATGTTCTCTCATGAAGTCACAATGTTCTATTTCAACATCATACCAGGTGAATACAAAATAAGGGTCTAGTTCCACATTATAGTTATATCATGAATTGAACCCCCCTCCTAAAACATAATGTAACAGTAGAAAATCACCAGGATTTGTTTTATTCTTCAAGTTAGATCATTTGGAAGGTGTTAGTGTGTTAAACTAAGTACTTAAATTAGTTGGGGTTGCATAATCACTCAGATATATTTTATGGATAGTAAGAAATTTGCAACCAGCAGCAAAATTAATGCCAAATTAAAAATATTGAATAATTCTTGTAAAAGTTACACACACACACACATCAATAACAACACACCAGGCCACCTCACTGTGCAAGTTAGTCTGGCAGTAAGTGAGTTCAATCTTCACTGCTTGCCGCGCACTTTGTGCCGTAGTAAATAATAGATATCAGTAAATATCAATACATGTTGTACAGTCAACAAACTGTGCATTTCCATAGAGATGTCAGAACGATTACACTGATCTTATCATATAAAAGCCAAATATGTAAATGAGTATGTGTGTACGCTGTTTTGTTGTCTGTCATGTCTGCTACCTGACATATCCTACACTTCATAATGGATTGGTCTTCATGAAATACATTGTACAGCTAATAGAAGAATTAAAGTATGGATAATAAAAAATGAGACCATAGAAAACCAGAATAACAATCAAAGTCTATAGACAAAATGTGTCACCGGTCTGTCTTGATGACCGTCCCAGCCTCTTTGATACTGGCATGCCAAGGCAGTGATGTATTAAAGCTTCCCTGAATGGTTACCAGCCTTTCTGTCGTTAGAGTAGGATCTTTCATCTGCTGTAGATTGATGGTCCCATTGTCGTAGTCGTCATGATTGATGCCGCCACCGATGCCACCCAGAAATTTAACCAAATTTTCTTCCCGTTTTTACTTAGAATTCATTGATAACTTTCTGAGATTTTATTATGAGAACATATAGCTATGATGTCGGGAGGTAACTGTGCATTGATCCCCATACATACAAACAAATAAAAAAAAATTAAATCACTTTTCCCTTTCATTAAATAAAAGACAAAACAACATTATTTCATAGTAATTATTGTGAGTATTATTTACATCCGTCAACTTTTCTTTTTTTAATAAAATAATATTCAACTTTATTTTGTAATGAAATAAGTTATATTTTTGATAAAATAAGTTTCTTTCTATGACTTTTTCTTTCATACCGCACAATATCAGTGGTGACTTTTCTTACATGACATTTTGTCTTATATTCATATATTATGATTATTATTTAAAACAGCTTGAGTTGAGTTGAGACTTTCAAAACACTGAAAATTAGGATACTTGAATTAATAAAAGAAAAATGCCCTAATAAAATCGCTTTTGGCTCCTTATTGCCAATCCATACATACATAAACCCGTCATTTTTGATGGGTGTATGCTAGTTATTAAATAATCACCAAGAAACAATGCTTCCAGATAAGTTTAGTGTAGTCGGACATTTGTTTTATAATTTAACATTTATTAATCAGGACTTCGAACCAGAAGCGATCAGTCAGTCTGGTAAATAAATGTGCCTATTCAGTGCAGAACTCAGAACTGGGCACTCAGTTATTTTTTAAGCCAGCTTTCTTTTTCTGTTGACTGAGTTTATGATAATGAGCTTAACGAACCAAGCACTTGGTAAATAGTTCCATGCACCCCTTTTAGATACTCTTGCAAGTGTTGCCATCACACTTAACATATGGGTTGCTATATATCTGAACATTCAAGATTTTTTTCAAAAGGATGTTCTCAAAGTCATCCTTTTTTGGGATGATTTTTTTTAATTGTGGGACTCTGACAACTCATTCATTTTAATTATTTAAAGTTCCAAAATTCGGTTTCTCATACAATAACTAAATAATTAAAATTGGTTATCACATATTTTACAAGCACACGGACCAATCGTAAAAGATGCCCAAGAAAGTTAGGCTAAAAAAAGTAGAACTGATATTTATAATTGTCTGGGGCAGTGCCTGTTCCTAAGGTGCATGTTTGGAAGGGGCCCAGACTTTATGCTGTGTGGAGCAGTCTGCCATAATAGTCATGTAAAATAATTTTCTGTTTGTCGTATGAAACTACGGCTTTGAAGTATTTTGGTTACTTTTCTTCAGTTTTGACAATTTAGATATTTTATATCTAAATTTAGATCTATTGCCAATTTAGATATTTTAGATCTATAATTTTAGATAAAAGATCTATAATTTTGTATTTATTTTTATAGATTTCTTGAGAACCGCTGATCCACAAAACTTCTAACTGAACACTGCACATATGGTCAATGTATTCGCAAACACATATTTATGCACCAATCAAATTAAAGCATGAACATAAAATATATTTCCTGGATGAATGATATGTGTTCTTTCAAATTAGAATGGTCCCATGGATGGAAACAAATGGTTTTAAAGATGCAGCAATATTCAGGCCCAATCAGGCGTCATCTCATTACGCCAAGTCCGTGTTGCAATATCTTGATTCCAAACAAATTCTTGTCATACCAAAGAAAGGCAACCCCACAAATTGCTAGCCAATTGAAACAGCCCATGCCATAATTCAAAGAGCGATCTTCAAGGATGGATTTAAACCAAAAAAACAGAGACGAGTTGTATGCAAGGGTCCAAGCGGTGATGGAAATGTGCCATGTCATTTTCCAAAATATCACTAAGAATTTCTCAGTTTCTCTTTGCTGCAAAAGCGACGTCGGGTATATCGAAATGGAATATTTTCAGTATGTTAATTTATAAAAGATGTAAAATTCGATTAAACCATTTATCTTTTCTGCAAAAAAGTTATTCAGGTTTTTGTAATATTCGCAAATACACTGACCATACATTATAATTTAATCTCGTTCTATAGAGAATTTCGGGAGAAAAAAACCCTGATTCTCTCTCTCCATACTGACCAAATTTAAATATTATAAAAAGTGAGAAAATATACTCTTTGTGGATGAATAAAATAATAGAAGCAATAATTTACCTTCTTTTCTGATGAAAAAACAAATTGTAAGGAGGTTTAAACTTGAAATATATTTCATTAGTACTAATTTGCCAATGAAAAATAAATAAACTCTCCCAAAAATAAATAAAGCCTCAGAATTCATTAATAACAACAAACAAAACATAAATATCATCATTAATAGCAACAATCAAAACAGAAAATGTAAAAAATGCTGTTACATCATTTAAACAAAAAATTGGCATCATTAATTTTAATTAATCTAACTATAATTAAATTAATTCTCTTTCTATACTAACCAAACATTTTAAATCTATAAATCCACGCTCTTGAAGTATTATATATAAATCTATAATTTTAGATGAAAGATCTATTTTTTATTTATTTGTATTAGATTTCTTGAGAACCGCACTGGTGTGCTGACCAACATATCTGGTGAATATCAACTTCATACAACAGCCAGTTGTCGAGTTATCTCGGTGCACACACACACAAAGATTTCTCAATTTATAGTAAGACTAGTTAATACCCGTGAAAAGATTAATGGATATATTTGAATTTCTATGAAATGACTTTTTAAGAAAAATAAAGAGAATTTGTTTGAGTTGAAGAGTCGATAGTTTCAAATGGTGGGTGGGAGGTATTTTTATCCGCAACATTTTTACCCACAATGAAAGAGTTCAGTGTAAGGAGAGAAAAACAAAACGTTTGCACTGTTCATTATATAAGTATATATTGTGAGAAAAAGCACTTCTTGTCGACTGCACTGAATAATGCTGACGGAGAAAGAAATTCTCATCTAGTGTAATATTGGGGGTTAGGTGACTGACAGAAGGAGAACAAATGCAATCTTACCTTTTAGGGTTTTATCAACAATAAGAAATGACATTGTGAAATACTGCAGCGTGGTTGATATAAAAAGGTGGGTTGCAATAAGATTGCACCTTATTGCGGCTTCACATTTAGCCTCGTAGTTAATGTGTGTTTTAAACACTGCAAGGTGAAATTCGAAGAACGTCTGTTTGTATACAAGTTGAAGTGGCAAAAAACAGCTCTTTTATACAGCACTCCCTTGTGGGTAAACTGGTTCTCCGACTCCTGGGTGACCTTGTGATGTCGACACGTCTCGTCAGACGTGAATTACCGAATTGTAGTAGCTTCCGCTGAGGATCTGTTTTTTAGGACGGGTCTTAAGAAGAGTGTTTGTGAAGTGTCTTTTAAAGAGACTTACTTCGTTCAGAATTATACTGTACAATCTGCTGATGTTGCTGTGTGTGTAGACCTTAAAAATAAAGGTACATCTATAACAAGTTCCAAACATTAACCTTCCTCTTCTTTTCCCGCCAGACCAGGTGGTTCTAGCTCACAATAGAATGGCTTTCGCCCCATTTTCACCTAATGGGGAGACAGCATTTATTCTCCCAGTGTTTTTAATTTATACAGTAAAAATTATATTTTTTCCGACAATATTAACTTAGCATGAGTTGCTATCAGACCATCTATACTGGTAGACCCATGCGGATCGAACCGACTAAATAAGGCCAACAAGATTAGCTTGCTGATCATTGCTATACGACGTGTGTCCGGATCCATTTTTTTCATATTATGTATTAAGATAGAAGACAGACCATCAATAATGGGAGATCAAATGAGGATCGAACCAACTAATAATGGGCAGCAGTTTTAGCTTGCTGATCATTGCTATATGATGTGTCCTGAAGCATTTTTCTCATAGTATCTACTCATTAAAAGCAGTTAGAAAAAACTTACAGATATATTTGGATTGAGAGGTTTTTTGTCTTTGATTTTTTTTCTAGAAAAACATGAATTTGTTTACCAGGAAGAGTGCATAGTTCGAAATGGTGGGTAAGAAGAATTTTCTTCAGCAAAATTTAAACCACCAGTGGAAGAGTCCTGTGTTACAATCAGCCAATATGTTTTTCTGCATTCCAAAAAATCACAGGCCCTAATGCTGAACCTGTTCAAGCAGGAAATTCTCAGGCCGGAAAGGGAAAAAACAATTAAATGTACCGTTCAAAAGGTGCTTGTTTGGAAGGGGCCACACTAGTCTGCCATAATTGACATGTAAAATAATTTTCTGTCCGCCATATGAAACTATCTCTCTCCATACTGAGCAAACATTTTAAATCTATAAACCCACACTCGTGAATGCTGGTGACGTAGTATATTTAAATCTAAAAAGATAATTTTAGATAAATGATCTATTTTTATAAGAAAAAAATCTTGATTCTCTCTCTCTCCATATTACTGAGCAAACATTTTAAATCTATAAATCCATACTCGTGAACCTATTATAGTTAGATCTATTTTTTATTAGATTTCTCAAGAACCGCCAAGTCAAACGGCTACAAACTTGACACTGCAATGGCCGGTGTGCTGACCAACATTTCTGGCGAATATCACCTTCGTACAATGGCCAGTTGTCAAGTTATCTTGGTGCATACACACACATGCAGAGATTTCACAATTTATACTTGGATTATTAAGAAAATCACAATAGACTTATCAGATCCTTTTTGTGAACAAAAATTACAAATGGTGAATGATAGTAACAAATATCTTTTATGCAAATCATTGTTGACTTTCCTCAACATCCCATATACGACACACATGTCACTCGGACAATATTTGAATAAAAATTATCTTCCATATCAGCTTACCAAAATCATTAACAGCAAATCAAACAAATCAGCTTATTTTTCTTTACACACATTTTTAGTCAATGATAAAATATCTGTATTAGGTGTGTATATATATATATATATATATGGATTTAGGCCGCTCGTTTAGCAGTCACTCACACCAACGCCGGGCAAATATAGGCTCTCACTAATAAATGTCATTATAATTATCATATATATATATATATGAAATCAACTTATGGATAATTGTATATCCAATCGACAGAATATGATAATTAATATATATATATATAAAAGTTTTTTTTCAATGAAAAATATTTTAGAGTTGTGGATGTGATCTGATCTGTAGAATAAAAATGAGAGTATCAATGTTTATCATTTTTACAAATAAATTCTTGTAATATTCTAAGTCTGCTTTCCTAGTTTATATTTCATACAACACTGGGGATCGAAGCGTAGAATTCAAACCGTTAACCACTGTACTTTTAAGATCTTTTTCAATGAGAATTGGTAGATGTGATGAACGTTTGCTCGAGCGTGAGTGTTAGTCATGCAGAACATTGCTAATTTGATTTTAACTGGATTAACCCATTTCCTGCGGCAATAACTTTGATTTACAGGGTGGTGTAAAATAAGCCGAACAGTTTGTTTTCTCCGTAAACAATAGACCCTTGCAGTTACAGACATAGAAACAAGCAGAAAAAATTGTCAGTAACTTTAAGTGGAAGGGTCCATGTGTGACTGATGGAAATTTCTGTCATTCACAGTTGAGCCATAGAACTACAATGACTGAAATCTGCAGTTGATGGGTTAATCTGTTCTTGTGCTGAAGTTAACTGTCCAAAAGAATACCAGTGTCTGAAGATTGTTCCAGTCAAGTGATGGCAGGCCTATTTTGCCAGTGTGTCAATTTTTTTAAAACAAATGTGTGTATTTTAGTTTTAGGTAAATGCTTATAGATAAGCAGCCTATTTTTCTAATATTTATAAAACTAGGAGTTTGAAAAAAAACCAGTTATACTTTATTAAAGTCCCCTAAAAACCTGCGGTGTCACTACTGAGATGCATGTCATAGGTTCGCCAGCACTGTTCTAGTTGGTGGAATAAAATAGTGCAAGGGCAGATAACTTATGACAAATCAGGTTATGTCAAAAAGGATTTTTAGCCATAAAATCCTTAATCGTAGCATTTCGTTGTAATTGTAAGTCATTCTACTCAAATCCAAAGATGCAACTGATATTTCATCTATAACCAGGGAAATATTTTCAGTGAGAAGTGAATAAAGGTTTCAATTGTCATCTATATAATAAAGTAGTAAAGTGTGTTTATACTCTTACAAGTCGAGAACTTTGCATCAGAGGAAAAACAAAGTCATATTCAAAATCAGCCAGCCTCAGTTTACCTACAGCTCACATTTTTAGGTTGGATTTTGCAAAAAGAAATTTGGTGTCTATGGGATCTACATTTGCTCTTTCTGGAAAAAGTCTGTCTAAAAATTTTTTTTCTCTTCAAACTGTTAAAGTTAGTAAAACTTATAAAGTAGTCTTTTTACACCATTTATTTGAACCTACATGTGGAGGCCTTTTTAAAAATCTCTTTTCCCCAGACCAATACATAAGCTTCTATTTAAAGAACTACACACGTCTCAATTTACCTACAATAAAAAAAAACCAGATGTTTCTTATAAAAGGCCCAAATAAAATAGTTACATTAAAATGAATCTTAACCTATTACCGTTAAGATCTTGTGGAGTTGAATATTCGACTAGAAAAACATTTTTCGCACTTTCAATCTAGTTGACCATTTCCTCAGCGTTGAAAAACTAAAATGATTCTCAAAACTGAAAAATTATAGGATATCGGAATTATGTTTTAGCTGGTATTAATATTGTTATTACAAATGTTCGTACATTATTTTCAATTGTTTTTTTTAAAATAAGACAACTCTTCCATTTAAAATTTGACCAAAGCTATTCAATTTCTACAAAGAAATATTTCACAGAATTAATCTTCCAAGAGAAACTACTAGGATTTATATGGCAATGAGTGTAGCGAAATCTATTTTATTGTAATGAATATTAGGAATTTAACCTTACCGACAAAATATGGACATCCTTAGGGTTTTTTGAAGTAATATATCTGCCTTTGCAACTGTATCCACTTAAAAATAACCATGTTTTCAACTTCATAAAAGAGTGCAGTTAGTTAACTCAACCCCTATGTAAAGAATTTCATAGCAGGTATTAAGTTAAACTGGGGGGAGGGGGGAAAGGGGGCTGTAACCTACAGCTATGAATTGTTAGGTGAACTCACCAGACCAGCTAGTGTATAAAGTAGTTGTGTATGTATACTCTTAAGTCAAGAACCACACCGACCAGAGAAAATAAAGCACACCCTTGATATTTTATAAAGATTTCATGAAATTGACTATTAGCTTTCCAGTGTTTTTAGATTGATACTGGCATTTAATTACACAACTTTCCAGATCAAAATCTGAACACTCAGCTAAACTACTTACAGAAAGTTATTGTACAAATTAACTGGTAATATTTAAGCTCTGAAAGAATAACATTTTACTTACAATAAATCAACTATATATTAAAAAAATTGGCCGTTTTCAGGTATATTTGAATTTCTAATTAAGTCATTCTTTTGATATGTTCAATTAATTTTATTATGTATTACAGACAGAAACAATCACACTTCATCATTTTGATAGTCATGCATATAGCTAAATTTTTGTTAGTACACTCCAGACCGGATATCTGAAACTGATTAGCCATACTTATTACAAGTTAATCTATAGTTACAGACAGGAACAAGTCATACCGTTCAATACATAGATAAGATTAATTGATTTGGGTTTCAACTATGGGATTCTTTGTTAACTGGGAAGAATA
>VCCN01001001.1:2443710-2455467 GCA_006491835.1 Architeuthis dux | reverse complement strand
ATATATATATGTGTGCAAGAGAAAGAAAGAGCTAAATTTATTTAGTTGATACATTGTATTTGCCATTTTTTTTCCCCCCAGATTTTACCCCTAACTCCAACCAAAAATTCCGAAGGTTCACACTCACTAGTTGGTGTTACTGTGGCACTCAGAAAGGAAGATGTGGTAAGTTTAATGAGCAGATCAATGCTTATTAAAATGATTGGATTCTTTGTATAATTATTTCATAAATATTTCCTTAATAGAAAGTTAATTTTCAAGGTTGTTAGAAAATGATTATATATTGACAAGATTTAAACTCTTCAGTTGATCCATATTACACAGATTTTAGTTTTTATAGCAGATTTTAGAGATTGTGGAAAGAAAATACCCACTTTTCATCCTTATTTGTCTTGTAAATTCTTTTCACATTAACAAATCATAATTACAAGAATTGTTTTTAAAGAATTTAATATAATGTTTGTAAAATTTATTATATTGATTGAAATCAGTCTTTAGCATCTAGTAAGCCTGTATTTCTAGCTTGAGAGAGTAGTAGTATCACAGCAATTTAAGGCACATAACTCTATTTGCACTTGCCCGAATTAATAATACAATAGAATTTGAATGTTTTGACTTTATTTATTCATATTTAAACTAAAACATTACCACACAAAGAACTTGAATCTTATTCTAGTAACAACTATTGTGGCAATAATTTCTTATTCAGTACTGTAGCATGTTTTGTTAAACTTATTTCTGGTTTACTGGGTAATTAATGTCCTGGTAGTTGGCTGATTTGCATGCATTAGTTTTCAAAATGAAAATAGTTAAGTTGAGGTGATGTCTTAAAATTGATGTTTTAAATTAGGGTTTAATAAATCAAGCAAAGATAATTACAATTTGAGAAAATAATAAGAATTAGCTTGTTCGTTAAGAATCAGAAAAAAATCTGAAAAATATTTTGTTTAGGGAAGTGTTGATGAGAATAAACCAGCAGCTCCACAGTTGGTACCTGAAAAGCTTTACCAGGAGAAGGAGAGACCAAATGTACAGAAGACTGACAATGTTGAATATTCAGACACATTTGAAGATAAAACTGGAGAAAGCATAAGCAGCATTGCTGATCCTGGCATTGGTAAGTCCTAACATGATTTTAACTTTTCTTTCATTTATTTAAAAAAATTTTTTCCAGACATGGTACATTTGGAGATTTGAGAATTTAAATCCAAAAGGTAAACCATGATGTTATTTTTTACTGTTAACTGTTTTAAATTGTACATTTATGTATAGTACTTATCATAAAACTAATAAATTTTAAAGACTTATTCTTGAACATTACAGATGCCTCCTACAATAAATTACCACAGTAGTAATATGTTGGAAATTTTCAATTTTCTTTTTAACACCTTCCATTTTTACATGCAAAAATACAAGGAAATTAGAATCATCCACTAATGGCTAGGAATTTAAAAAGAATTATCTATTTTTTAGTCACTGCTACCAAAGGTTTGTTATTCATATGTTCACACATTTATATGTATCTATGTATACAGACTTCACTCAGCCCTAACCGTTCATAGTAGAAACTTTTTTTTACCCCCCCCTCCCAGTATGGTTTTAGAGAGGAGGTTCAATTTTCAATGTAAGCTCATGCTAAATTGGTCACTAGTTTGTGCCCACTTGTTTTTTTTTGAAAATTCAGACATTTTTAGTGATCACAGCCCAACGTTTTAATTGATGGGTGATCAAATTGTCACCGACTGAATTGTAGTTGAACTCCGGTCTATTTGCGAAGAGTTGACGATTCATATTTTTAATCACCGACTGAGACATCGTCACTACGACTAGACTCTCAATTGCTCTCGTGTCACATGACCATAGTTTAATTGAAAGTTTATTTAATTTTTCTCTAAAGTGGAGATCGGTCCTTGGAAAGTGAAGGTTGATACCTATCAAGATGCGTTAAAAATGTCTTTTTGTTTTTTACAGGGAAGAAAGCACAAAATGGTAATGCAGTCAGCATCCCACAAAAAGCAGATAACCCAAGGGAGATCACTCCACCAAAAGTCAATCCTCCTCTAAAAGGTAACGTTTCAAAAGCTTTCTTTGAAATTGAAACTTTCAGACCAATTCTTTCATGAATTGTCTGCAGTTTGTAGCTCACTTCAAAAACGGGAGACAACTCCCTTTCAAAATACGGATAAATCGATTAAAACTCTATCTGCTTAAAATTAAAGATGTAGATAATTCCTAAGAACATAACTTGTAGGAAATCAAGAACTATTCTTTGCTGTTAATTAATCAAATATTAACTACAAGTTACTTTATGATACTATCTACTCTCTTTATTTCAAGTTTTGTTAAATTAGTGAGAAAACAGCCACTTCCAAAAATATAAATACTTTCAAAACTGTAATTTAAAAAATGACCTTGGACACAATATGTTTATGTATAAATTCAGTTATGAATTAATTCAAAATCTACCAATGAACCGACAACTAAAATTCACCAGCGAGCAAAAGAACCCTATCTGCAGACTGGTATGATAACCCTTTTTGCTGGGTTTATATCTACCAGAAATAGAGGTAATATTCATTCACACTGTATTTTATATTATGAAACTTACAATACACTTTGTGAGTTCTTTTCTGTCTCCTGTGGGGAAAAGTAATAATGATGGTACTAATAAGATATAAACAAAACTATAAAAATTCATGAAAAAATAAGTTAATTTAAAAAAAATTCTGATTTGCCTTAAAAAAATGCATGTGTATATACGTAGATCAGTTTGAGACTTAGTGGCAATGATATTGTTTGTTATTAATGAAGGTAGTTTTAATGCATTCATATTTCAAAATAGTGATCAGAAATTGTAATGCATTTAGAAAGTATATTTTCAAGATTCTGTCTTAAGGACACATTGTTACTTGTTTTACTAGGGATAGGTGACACTCGGTGGCTTTTGACATTTAGATGCTAGCTAGTGCTCTATCACAACTTTATAAAAGAGGTAGACTGGAGAAATAAGTTTTTATTATCACATAGTGTAGAATTTTAATGTCAGTTCATTTTTAAAACAATGTTAACATTTATGTTAATGAGTTATTTGAGTAGACCTTGAAGTAGTCTATGATTTTTAAAAAAAATATTTGTTCCCAGCCAATGCATCTGATTCCAAATCAACTGGTGAGAGTTCAACCAAGAACCATGTTGCCATTCCTGCTCAACTTCACCATTTTACATTCTCTATTGATTTGAACAGCATCACGGACATTGAAGGTACAAACACCAAAAGTATCTTTCTTAGGTAAGTTTCTTTTAATTACTACTGATTTCATTGGTGTAGCTCAGTGGTTTGAGCAAAGCTTTGAAGGATGAAAGGTCTGAGGTTTTATCACCAGTGATAGGTCAGTAACACTTGTTATGCTACATCATGAAGAGACAAAATTGTTTCAAGCAGGGTTGCCAGAAGGGGAGATAATCCGAGCCTTATCTCAGACTTACACAAAACAGGCATTGGAATATCGTTGAATTTGGAAATCAAGCCAGTCTGGCGGCAGAGTTTTAATACCAGCCTCTTGGGTAAGTCTGAGATAAAGCTTGGATTACTTTCCTTCCTGGCCAAATCTGGGAACACTGGTTTCAAGCCAGTCTAATACTTGTAAAATCTATGATTGTCATAGTGTGTAAATATTTCTCACACTGTGGATCAATGGTAGACTATTACTATTACATAAAATAATTTCAGTGGTTAACTTAGAGAAATTAACAAGTTATTTTCAATGTTTGCTTATTTTAAAAGTTTATAGTTTTACAAACAAGTGTCTTTGTTATATGAATAACTGGCATATACCTGTCAAAAATGACTGGGTTATTTATTTATGTATCGGCAATAAAGTGATTTTATTAGGTAATTCTTTTATATTAATTCAAGTATCTTAATTTTCAGTTTTTTTGGAAGTTGCAACTTAAAAGTTACCACCGATATCATGCAGTATCTTATTAAAAATATAACTTATTTCATTACAAAATAAAGTTGATGGCCAAATTTAAAAAGCATTTGGCCATGAACTTTATGGTTTGGTCATATTTAAATTTTGAGCCATTTTGACTTGGGGGGGGGATTTGCATTTGGCCATTTTTTGCAAGTTTTTGGCCAGAAACGTCTCTAAGAATCTAGCATCTGCTTCTTCCTTCCAACTGATTCCTCACTGTTGGCAACATCAAAAGAATGAGAAAGACAGTCTCTTTTCAGTGTTCTGTTGACCCAGTTTCTCTATAGAAACTTGATCAGTATTCTTCATTGCTATGGAAACAGCATATCTTATTTTTTATTGCTTTGACTTTTTTCATTGCTGTATCAATGTATTTCATGTGGACCAATCCATTATGAATTGTAGGATATCTCAGCTAGTGGACATGACAGACAACCAACTATACAAACATACTTCTTTACATATTTATAATATAAGATTATCTTCAATTTGTATCTTTAAACCTTCAATTCCAGATATGTGTATCCATTCTTTGGGAGTGTGGCTCCCATCTTGACTCACCCCCCTGTGGAGATCTCGAAAGGGGTAGAGGTTTTACTTCCACACTCTTTTTGTGCATTTGACTTTGCTTGTTTGGCTGAACAGCTTCAGGAAACATTCTTTAGGTAAGTCAGATTGTTATTTGAAACATCTCTTGTAAGGTTTGTGGCTTTACATGGTCATAAAGTTGTTAATGATGTTTTAATCAGCATGTTTTTCTGCATGAAAGTCACTTCTAACTAATTGTTGAATGTAAACTCATAATAGCTGAAATGTAGTTGTAGATTTTAGTATCAATGTTGTTGTTGTTGCTGTTTGTGTGGGGTTTTTTTTCGGTTTTTTTTTGGGGGGGGGGGATGATACACTAATATGATAAAAAGTTTTAAATTCTAATAACCCTAGCATTTCAAGGGAAATTATGAATTACCACCACCCATATATGCTGTATTGGGGGTGATCAATTAAAAAGTTGGAAAAAGGCGTGATCAATGAATAAGTTACTTCTCTCGCCTTTTGTTGAGCTGTCACAGCTCAACAAAAGGCGAGAGAAGTAACTTAAAAGATCTGAATTTTCAAAAA
The DNA here is from genome assembly GCA_006491835.1 of Architeuthis dux. Classification (NCBI taxonomy): domain Eukaryota; kingdom Metazoa; phylum Mollusca; class Cephalopoda; order Oegopsida; family Architeuthidae; genus Architeuthis; species Architeuthis dux. The sequence goes on along the minus strand of VCCN01001001.1, from coordinate 2,450,371 downwards.
CAAGCGGGCACAAACTAGTGACCAATTTAGCATAAACTTACATTGCATAACCCCCCCCCCCCCCCCGAAAAAACCCTATTATGGTGGGAATATGTGTATATATGTATATACATGTGTGTGTGTGTGTGTGCTAAATTTCAAGTTTCTATGAACAGTTAGGGCTGGAAGTATGGATTAATACATCCAGAAAATTCAGTTGATTAGTTATTCATATCAAGCCTGCAATATTAGGTTTTTCTTATTTTTCCTCCAGAGTTCCATTATTTGTTGAAGTCTGGGAGCGAGATCGCAACCTTGCCAAAGATGTCCTTTTAGGATCTGGACGTCTTCCTTTGGCTCAAATTTTGGCTGCTGAGAAAACGCGGACAGTGGTGAGTGTTTTCTTCTGTATTCTGTATATCTGTGTGGTGGAAACTGTGCCACTTAACGGCCACCAGTGATAATTGTTAATAGAGCAGAGCCATAGTGGAGACTCTTTATGATTAGGGAAATGTTTTCCTTACTGACTCATGAAATCACGTCTGTTGCAAGATTTGAGAGAATCCATGGGCAACTACTCTGATTTTACTTTTGCTGGTGGCGCTTGGCAGAGAATGATATTCAACCTTAATGTACCAAGAAATATTATTTAGCGTAATTAAATTTGTTCACATGCGCATAGTTACATGATGATGTTATTGTTTTAGCTGTCTTGAAAAGAGTGTAGCGAGGCAGCAGTTTTTCATTCAATAAAAACAGACAAACTTTGTCTTGTCAATTTTTCTTGTTTGTGGACAATATATAATGGCTTGGCTCCATAGGCTAAGCCTATATTTCATATTTATTTCAATTATGTGAACCTACAAATCATTTCAGTTGTTTATTTTAAATTTTGGCACTCTAGTAGTGTCCCTTAGACGCAGCATTTCGTGCAGACAGATTTTATTTATTTTTTTTCTTTCCTCAGTACGAGTTTGGCTTTGGAAGTGGTGAAATTTTGCTATTACGTTGGACTGTAAACGTTTGTGTACTTGTATATCTAGTGATTTGTTCTCAAGAACTGATTTCAATCTGCTAACCAAAAAGAACTTTTATTTTGCTAAGTTAATACAGTCGTCTTGTTTTCGATTTGTGATTACAATTAGCATAAAAACTTTCTCCTGCATACATTTTTGCAATTGCACATACATACATATAAGTAAGTATACCCTACCACTTTTTAATAGAAAGTTAATTTTCTTCTAAACCAAATATAACAGGATTTTATTTCTAGTGGAACATTACACAATAAAAACATATATTATCAGGTATTATTTGTGACCAAACTCTACAGCATTGAAACTGTTGCCGTCCAAAAATAAGTACAACACTATGAAAAAATATTTTTGACAACAGTTTCAATGCTGTAGAGTTTGGTCATAAATAATACCTGATAATCTCTGTTTTGATTGTAATGTTCCATAATAAAATACTGCTATGTTTGACAATTAACTTTCTATTAAAAAGTGGTAGGGGTGTACTTATTTATGGGTGATACTGTACATATATTTTATTACAGAAAAACAATCATTATTTAGATTTAAATAGTGGCTTATCCATTGAACTTATCATCTTGATGAAGAAAAAATCTTTCATAAAATATATTTTTTCTACCTCAACCCTATTACTGTAATGTAAGCATTTTGCAATGCTAAGACTCTGGAATAAGCAATATAAACTGATCTGTTGTTGAATACTACTTGTTACAAGTAAATACCAACCTTTTTTCTTATTTATTGTCACAAATAGTATGAAGTTTTGGTTGAAAAATATATGCTTGCAGGTAAATATGAAAGCCTTTTCATGAAATCAATTTTTTTTTTTTCCCTCTTCAGAACTCAACAAATGGAAGTGGCTGGCGACAAGTGTACAGAAATTCTGTTTTGGTGTCTAGTGCCAGTGGGTAAGTGTCATCCTGAATGGACGTTCTTTGCAATAACACCCCTGCTGCTGTAAGCATCATTAGCTGTTTATTTTTTTAAATATCTGAAATAATTTTTCATTTAATGATTTAAAAAAAAACTTATTTTTTTTAAGGGTTAGGATTAGTAGGTAGGTTAGGAGGAAAGTTTTGAAAAACAGTATTTTTAGATCGAGAATAATGTTGTTTTTGAACAATGGTAAACATTTAGCCACTTTCAGCCATTCAAAATTGCTGAATGAAAAATTATCAAATCCAAGATGGCTTAGGGGTGATGCACGCTTGCAAAGATTGCCCTTGAATGTATTGTTTTTCCTGCCATTTTAGGTTAACTTGATTCATAGTTAAAACTGTTGATAACATGCTGTCAGATGTGATGAAGCCAATGGGTTTGAATCTATTTTTAGCAGGTTGGCAGTAACCAGATATTTAGCAAGCATGTGCCAAATAGACTCTTTTCATTATGTTGATGGCAATGGAAATCTTTGAATGTTCTGCCCTTTGCAAACAGATGTTTAAAAACAGATCCTAAATGGTAGTTGTCTGCTAATGAGAAAGACAAAAGATAGCAAATACAGTAAACCCTCGCTATAACGAATTTCAGCGAACTCGTGGGTCTATCTGAACTAACTTCGGATTTACGGAACAAAGTTAGATAAATGCGGCGAACATGTGGACCATAAACTTTCAGTACTTTGCAGGAAGACTAAATGCACAATAAATTTATTAAAAAGCTACAAAGCAAAGAAACCATAACATTATTTTAATACAAAACAATTTATTAATTAATACTTTCATACAAAATTTGATAATTTTTATTTTACTTTTAATTCAAATATTTTTATTTATTTAAAAAAAGCAACATTTATTATTGAAGGCATTGCCACTGTATCTCTGTCGCCAGAGAAATTTGTCAGTGTATAATGGTGCTCGGCACAATATATTTTTTAATCAATTTCAGCCGAGTTGCTTTGTTCTTGCAAACAAATTCCACTAAACCCATCAACATGGTATATAAATGTCCTGGGATACTTTCTTTTCACAATAAAAATCATAACTTTTGTTTTTAGAAATTGAAAGAAAACTTTTCGAAAATTAAAATCAATAAAAAAAAATAAAAATATAAATTAAAAATCAAGAAGAAAACTAAAATGAAAACAGACGCAGTGTCACATGTTTCAATGAATATTCATATGAAAATGAAGGAATTGTGTATTAAGTTTTGTATGAAAGTATTGTTAATTAATAAATTGTTTTGTATTAGAATAAATTGTTTGCTTTAGTTTTTTGATAAATTTATTGTGCGTTTAGTATGTAAAATATTGATTGTTTAAATGAAAACAGGAACGCTGTCTGTGTCACGGTAATGAATATGAATAATACAGATTTTTTTATTTTATATTTTTTAAAAAATCTTTTTTTTACCACAAATACTTTTTTCTATAGCACCAGTGTGATTTTGTAAGGGATTTTTTGGGTGTCTCCAGACTCGTCTTCCAGCAATAAACCACAACCTAACAAAGTTCGATACATGTGAGAACCAATTGCACGCATACCAAGACTGATGGAATACATTGGTGTAAAAGAATTCTGGCACGTGTACGACTTAGTTCCCTTGGATACTCGTTCACATCAACACATTTTTCATTCTGTGCTTACTGCTTTGTGTTTTTTGCATGCATTTCTGCCATGGCTTCTACTCTAAGTTACCGAACTGTGTTTGGATTTACCGAATGATGTTTGTTAAATGTGTCGAACTACTGAACGAGGGGTCACCATCGGGTATAACGAATTTTTGGTATTAACGACAACCCCCCCCCCCCCAAATTAGTTTATAGCAAGGGTTTACTGTATAGATTACTCTTGCCACAATGATGAATAAGGTAACCACCAGGATAATCTGTATAAATAAAAACTTTTGAAACAATGAGTGAAAATCATGAGTTAATTGGAACAATTAAGTGGCTTCTAATTAGAATATAGTTAAAGCAAAATTATCTTAATGAAGTTTTATTTAACTTTATTTTACTGACATTTGTTTATACATTGCAAATACAATTTTAAACTTGTAAAATGGGAATGATGTAGTTTTTACTTCTAGTAGATTGATGTTGGAAAACAATTTAAAAGAAAATCCTTTGTAAAGTGACCATCATTTAGAGGGATGTAATCTTTATTTTTTATAGGGGCTCTGAGAAAGTGGCTTCTATCTCTGTTGTGCTAACCATGGAGGATTGGGGCCCTATCCACGAACAAGAGATTTTGCTTAGCAACCATTCCTCCTCGCAGGTAAGAGTTTCAATGTGGGAGATTTTATATTCAATATATATATAAACAGGGTGTCTCCAAAAAAGTAAAACTAACCATAATGGCTTAGAATTAATCAAAATTGTAATTCAAGTATTTTTAATTATCTATTTTAGGGCGTTGCTATATTTCTGAAGAATTCTTCCAAAGCATTTGTAATATTTTTGTTGCTGTCTTATTTAAAATTAGTTCTTTTAAAAAATTTTGTAAACATTTTGTTCCCATCAAAAGTCACCTTTTTATATAAAAAAAATACTAAATGACAGATCATTTAATTAATTTACTAATTAGTATTTCCTGTTAATAAGCAGTAAATGAAGAAAAAACATAACATGGATGATGCTGTAGCTTTAAGAACAAATAGTTGCAATGACCATAATTAATACTATTGTTTAAATCCTAAAGTTGACAAATAGATATGGTGTTTCTATTTGCTTATACATACACATTCAGTATACATATTAAAATGTAACTCCTGTAAATGATATTGGAATGATTTACCTAAATTTGAACTATGCTCTCTTTTTTTAATTTTTAAAACTTTTTATTCTTGCCCACTCTCCAGAAGGTACATGAAGAAGGCAATAAAAATTCCAATGCCATTCCACCTTCAGAAGAACCAAAAGATATCAGAGAAACCAAGGAATATCAAATTGCATTGGAACTGGAAATGTGGAAAGAAGTGCAGCAGCAAAAGTTTGAAAATGAGGTTTGTCATTGTATTTAAAAATATCTGCGGAGTTCTTGCCAATGGTTAAAAATAAAGTTTCTATAAAACTGAAATAGTTGATTAGAGTTCCCTCCCTTGTACTGTATTTATAACAGCAAACGGGACACATTGTGTTGGAAAAATAACACTGTTTAACACATTTATACGTAATAAATAATCAATTACTGAAGTTTACAAAAGATGTTATAATATTTTATAATGTACTCACAGAACAATATGTGGCTGCAAATAAAATATTTAAGTTTTCAGTTTGTGCGATTACACTATAATTTAAAAACACCATGTACAAATAATACAGGGGGGGGGGAATTGTTAAGAAAATTAAGTATTCACGCTCTTACTATTATAGTTAATTAGTTATATGGCCCGATTGGCTGATAGATTAGTTATCTTAGTTATATGAGCGTAAAATGTATGAATACGTAATATTTCTTTAGAATTAAAGAAGTGACTGCATTTGATGAAGGGTAATGCCAAATGAGTGAAGATAAACGCTTTCTGTTTTTGATATAATCGTTGCTTAGAAATTAGCATTTGCTAATTTTATATTTAAAAGAATACTGTTGCAACTTATTAATATTTAAAATTCAAGTAGATCAGCGTTTTATAATTTAACTGTGACAATACATATCGATCTCTATTGTGATTCTAAGATCGTACTTTCAACTCCTTTTTCTTTAGATAGATCTCACTTTTTTATTTTCTACATTTTGATTTACAATGGTTGTCATGCATCCTAATTCTCAAAAACATTTCTTAATTTAGTATTTAACCACGCTCTTCATTACTATTGTGAATTTTTATCAGATGAAGCATTGTCAACCATTATTAAGCAATTAGGGAAAGAATGAAGAGTAAGTTTAAATGGTTAGATTTGATCTTCTGTTAGCTGTAAAAGCTCTTGTAGCTCAAGTGGTAGAGCAGCTGTTATTGAAAAACGGGCTTCCTGAGGCAAAAAGGGATGTGAGTTCGAGTCTCTCCAAGCGCTTATTCTTTAATTTCGATCTGTGCTGTTTACTAATGGCTGTAGACTGACAGTCCGAGTAGTTGTGATGAAAAGCAACTAAAATTAAGATGAAAGAAATACTAGTCAAAAGTTAATAATGCTCTTCATTTCACTTATGCCTTTTTAGTATTAATGTGTATGATTCATTCAAAGCCTTTTATTTTGTTTAAATATTGTATGTAACATACAGTAAAGAATTTTCTCTTATTAAAATCTTGAACAAACCATTTAATGCACAAAATGTTTTTAATTACAAACTACCTAATTGAAAAGAAAATATTACTGATGTAGGCATTTACATTTTATATTTATTATACATTTATTTATCTTACTAGTGTAAAATATATAAGTACCTACAAGTGCATGTCTGTCTTAATTATCGATGAAGGTATATAATAATTTTGTCACTTTTTTTTTTTTTAAATTTTTAAGCTGAAACAAAAAGAAATTACCTACATGAAGGTTTTGGCTGATGAATGGAAGAAAAGAGACAAAGAACGGGAGATTGTTTTGCAAAAAAAGGTTTCAATCAATTTTTTCCTTAATTAGCTTTGTTTTAAAGGCAGTTCAGGATATCAGGAGTTAGGAATTGTGACCTATATGCGAGCAATATTGTAACTGGCACACAAACATGTATTTCTTTTTAATCACTGCTATCCACAACACTGGTTTATTGCTG
>VCCN01001001.1:2408013-2418772 GCA_006491835.1 Architeuthis dux | reverse complement strand
ATATGGAGCCTACGGTAGTAAAACCGTGAGTTATGTAATGATTTAATGTTTTACGGCCGTAGGCTCCATACAGCTGGGGAATGCCGCCCTGAGTGCTGGTATTTTCAGCTAGTATAAATAATGAAATAGTATGTCTTATATGTGTGTGCGCGCGTGTGTGTTAATTTAGGATTAGGATTAGGCAATTGATTTTGAAATTTCGGAAAGGAAGGAATAAAAAAAAGACTTGGGGTGGGGGATTAAGAGGTGGGGGATTAAGAAACTTTGTGAGAAAGATTGTAATCAAAAGATAAATGAAAAATAATATTTTTCATTTAATTTTTTTTTTTACATATTTCATTTAATCTGAAGGTGATATTGCTAGGTGGGTATGCCATCAGATACTACTGATGTAAAAACTCAACAAGTATATAATAATAATAAATGTCGCGTTTGACAAAATCACCCCCACCCTACTACTTCGCTAGAATAAAAACAATAACAACAATAATTCTATATTTTAAAACAATTATCACCATTACTACAGCAATACAATTTCTGACCTATTTTCTCTTCACCAATTAGTAATAACAATAATAAATGGTAGGTTCCTAACACCATCATCTCTACACCTACTAAGATAGTCTCTGACTTTTTGTCAAACTCCAGGACAAAGTCAGTGTTTTCCTACCGTAAGAACAACGAGAACAACCCTCTCCAAAATCTGGGGTATAACCGATATGTAAAATCCCCAGATTTGGGAGTGATTTGAACTAACGACCTAGTGATCGCTAGTCGGGTGTCTTACTGGCTGAGCTAAATTGACAAGTCTTAGATATTAGCGAAAATGTATCATACAGATACGCATGGGCTTATTTCATTCTAATAAATAAATATAGAAAAAATGTTTTAAATAATTTTTTATTTATTATATATACAATGCAAAAGTTGCAGTAATCATCTTCAGTCGGAATATCTTCTTCTTCATAATAATAATAATAATAATAATATTAGCAAGCAAGGCGTTATCGATCAATACTTATACAAAATTAATAATAATATAATAATTTTACTAATAATAAAATGGAAGGTATAACCTCATCATCGTCACTGCTACCAGTGTGCAATCTCACCCTTTATACAGATAAATGGTACGAACGCCAACCAGAAACTGTCCTTGAAAAGAAATACTCTGGGACTTCCCCCTTCCCCCTCAATCCAGGGAAAAGAAACACTAAGACCTCCCTGATAGCTGAGGGTTGTACCCATAATAACTAACGCACTGGGAACTGCCTCAAAAGACTCTTATGAAAAGATTAATTAATAATTTAATAATTGGAGTTTTTAAAAAGAAGTGACCACGACGAGTGTGCTAAGGAGAGTGAAAGAGTGAGGATACTTGCTGTCACTTGATCCCCAGCGACGACCACCAGATACCTCTGGAGGGAAGATACTGATGCATAAACAATAATACTATAGGTAACAAGGATAATAAAACTAATACATTGGAAAAGTAAATAAATGAAACCGCAATTGTTAGATGTTAAATCCAAAGAATCCCACACACTGTATTCATAGACGACAATTTCCAATTTTTTCTGTAAAGAATACAATTTATAAATCGCATTATATTATTCATCTCTAATATTAGGCGAAAATCGCTTTTTTGTATGTGACTCTGTATCTCTGTATGCATGTATGTCTGCATTGAGCATCACGGCCAAACTAAAAGTCCCAGAGATCTGATTTTTTGCATGGATATTGCCTTAAACCCCGGATAAAACATAAAAGGCTATTATTTCTTTTAAAAAAAATACAATTCCAACACTATCGAGTTTTTAGTGGGGGGTCCGATTCACAATGCAAGTACAATACTAAACTGAACACATATTTTATGACTGGTAGGTAAATGACGGAGTGTGACGTAGTAAGCGCCTGTAAGTGTTCCAACATTTTCGTTTAGAATAGAGAACATTTTATGGACGGGAGAGAGAAATAGAATGTTTATATGTGCTTTTTCTCTCTTCGCATTTCATCTACGCATGTTTTTCTTTCTTACTTTATTACAAAAGCAGACAACATCGCAAACTTCATTTAATGTCGTGTAAATAAACACAGCGTTTCTTTCTTTTGCATTCGTCTACGCATATTTTGCTTTGTTTGTATTCAATTTAATTTTTAATTTTTAATAGTTAAGACAGTTTAGTATTTTTAAATGAATTTTTTACTATTATTTTCGCTTAGATTCCAATTTAAATTCTACCTCATTATTTAATTGTACGGTAAATAAAATATTTTTGCTTTTCCTCTTAATCTCTATTCGCATTAAAGATATTTAAAACCTATTTATTATTAAAGATATTTAAAACCTATTTATTATTAAAGATATCTAAAACAAAAACAGGTTGTATGAGAGAGCGTGAGAACGTTTACATATACGAGAGAGAAATAATGTTTATATGTGCGTTAGAGAAAAAAAAAGGTAATCTAGCTAAGAGTCAAATGCGAGGAAAAACATTTTTTCCCTTTTAGTGGTAAAACTAGAACGACTGTTATTTTCCTTTTTGGGGTTGTAATTGGGAGGGATTTTTTTCCTTTTAGGGGTCAACATCGGGCGGGGGATTTTTTTCCTTTATGGGTCAAAATCTGTTGCGGGACTTTTTCCGGGGGGGGGGGCTTTTTTTGCATTTCATGGGTCAAAATCGGGGGGACTTTTCCCTTATACGGATCAAGATCGATGGGGGATCTTTTCCATTTCTTGGGGTCAATATCGGGCGGAGCTTTTCCCACCTTTTTAGGGGTGAAAATCGGAAGATTTCTTTACCCTTTTAGGAGTCAAAATTCGCGGGGAAGTTTATTTTACTCTTTTAGGGGTCGAAGGGGAACTTTGTTTTTCCCTTTTATGAAATCTCTATAAAATATCATTTGTTTTCCTGTGTTTTTATATTGGTAGTTATCTTTCCCCGAGCAACGCCGGGTAACCCTGTAATATATAAAAGTTCATGACCTATTTTAATAACGTCAATTTCATTGCGTTCATATTTCATGAGGATTTATGGAAGTCGCAAAGGAACTTGCGAAGAGTTTTCTCAAAGTCTGATGTTAGCCCTTTTTCAGAAATGTTACGTGTTGAATTAAGAAAATAACATTTTTAATCTGTGGATTGCAGACAAAAACTAGAAAGCATTCGGAGGGCGCATGCCTCTGCCAACGCCATTGTCAGGATTATACATGGATCCGCCCCAGAAATGTAATCACCTCTTCTGTAGCATATTGTCCACCCTTCCACAAAATGTCATTGAAAATCACGGAGAACCTTTGGAGATATCGTGTGGACAGACACGAAAACACTTGCAGATAGCTCAAGTTCTCAGTGAATTTCAACGAAACTTTGTAGAGGGTGGACGATAGGCTAAAGAAATGATTAAGTTTTGGGGCGGATCCATGTACAATTGTTGTGTACCACATATTAGCGCTAAAAGTTCATGGTTGACCACACGATATCCACCCCACCCCTTTCTTACCCCTCCTTCCACAAAATTTCATTGAAATCCATTCAGTGCTTCTGGAGATGTGTGGACAGACGAATAAACGAACAGACGGAAAGACGCGACCAAATACATAGACCTCTTTCCAACTTCCTTGACAAAGGTAATGATAGTAGAACTGCGCAAGAGAATACTCATCGATTTGGACGCCATTAGGAGATTTAAGTTAAGGAATTAAAAATAAAATTATTTAAACAGTAAATAATGCAGTGGAGAGTTTAAAATGTGAAAAATATGGCATGAAAAGTACTTTAAAAATGTTATGGAATCAAAATAGGATTTTAAAATAATTTTCCTTAGGTTTTACTTTATTGTTTAAAAGAACAAAACCAAACGAACAATAGCAAATTTGAATCGAATTTAGAGCCGATTTCTTAATTGATTATTGACTCAAGTCTTCAAAAATGTTAATCCGTCTCGGATTGGTTGCATTGTATATTGTTTTGTATTTAATGATATAAATGGTTCCGATAAATGTGCATCTTAGAATCAGAATTGGACTTATAAAAAAGTTCACTTTATGATATTCTATGGAAAGAGTGTGCATGCGTACTCGAGTTCAAATTCTGATTAGTCGTTTAAGATAAAATCAATCGAACAATTGATGTAAAATTATTATGAGTATTAAAGTTTTTGTCTTTGGGGTCATATAAATAAGTAAAATATTTTTTGAAACCGTCATTGGCCATCAAAAAATCACCACAGCATCGTGTTTGTAGCTGAAATATCTGTATTAAAGTAATCATTGTTCTAGATTGCAGTTTTCAAAAACTTTGACAGGGTTGTGAAAGATTTGAAGAATGTGTATTTTCAACTTAAATCAATATAAAACATCACCAAAAAAAACAACATTATTGGTTATGTTTGTTTGTTTTCTTTCATTAATATTTGAAACAATTACTGTGGCTTGTGAATTAATTATTTGTGCGAATATGTATGTAAATTTTGGGAAAGGCATGAACTCACACATTCCTACCTATACTTGTACACAAACACTTATTAAGGAGGAAACTTGGCTCAAATAAGGCAAGAAATCGTTAAAAAAAATGATAATCAAAAGATTAAAATAGTAAGTTGATAAGAGATAATATTTCATGGCGGAAATAGCTTTGTCAAACGAGATTCTCATGTAATATTTGCGTGACAAAACGAGACTTTTCCCAAACGGGGTATGGCGATTCTATACAATATTTCAACGAACCTTTATCAGATTCTTTCTATCCTGCATTAATTATATTAGTTTCCTGTTATCATGAAAATCGGATGTGGTAGTAGTAAGAATTAGAAACTGTCAACCAAAACTTGTCAACATAGGTTTCTTCAGTTTTAAATGAGCTGGCTGGCTGTCTATATATGTGTCTCGCGTACAGGCCGCACCAGCTGAAAATTTAGGTCTAGGTTTATTTTTATTTTTTAGTTATCTCTGCCCAACAAAAAGCGAGCCTTTGGTCAAGTGACGGTTTCGATTGAGTGACTAACCAGACCTTTTAAAAATGTAGATGATTTTTGTGCCAAATAGAATATAATAAATATTTCGATATGAAGATACCCCGGTTACCATGGCCTGCCACGTGACTGAAATATTTGCGTAATTCTCACCAGAGCCAGCAATCCAGGTTCGATTCTTGGTAAAAGCCAGGATTTGCACTAGGAAGTTCTTTTCCTCCTTATCCGGATTTATGCCGTACTATACTAAGTTTAGTATATACCAAGATGCTCCGGTACCGAACCAAACACTAATTCCCCCCTTAATCCACTCTTATAATTCACAACTAATTAATCACCTGATTGTCTTTCACAAATTCATTGTATAACAGCATCATCATCTCTGCCAACGAAGTTGGAGAGTTATATGTATTCGGTCGCGTCTTTCCGTCTGATATCTCCAAAAGTACTCAATGAATATCAATGGAATTTTGTTGGGCAATCGGCTACGGAAGAAGTGATTAAATTTTGGGACGGATCCATGCACAATTAATTCCCCTGACAATGTTGTTGGCAGAGGTATGCACTCTCTGAGGGCTCTCTAGTTTTAGAGAAGCATTTGGCGTTGTTTGGCAGTTGTTCGAGAGTTTGTCACACTGACCAGTGATTGTGAGTCCGTTCAACATTGCAAGCTTAGTGTGTGCGGCCATGTACCGAAGTTGGCCATATACCAACATCATCAGTATAAACTAAAGATCCTAAATTACATAATAGTAAAGCAAGCTCTGTGTTTTGTATGCATGTAGATATTTATTGAGTTAAGATTAATATAGCTCAAGGCCAAATGGGGAAAATGGAGGCAGGAAGATTGTGTGTTGCACCAGTCTTCCAAATGCCTTGAAAATCAGCATTCGAAATCTTTTATCTGGGCTCGAACACCGACGAGAAATACACAACCATTTCAGCTACGGAGCAGGCATGTATGTAACTAGCACTTGTTATAGTGCAAAGGTTAACCGGCTAATCTTGCAAGCAATTGGTAATGACTTTGATCCTCACTAGGTGTTCCATAACTGTGGATTTGTGCCAGATTAAGTTAAGCTTTGTATGTATGTATGTATGTATCTATCTATCTATCTGCTTGGAGGCAACTTAACATTTAACCTACCAACTCCTCCGCTTGTTGTCTCTTCTTAAGTCCAGGTCAAAACGAGGTTTAGAACCCCACTATGTTCCTACTTATTTCCTGCCGATACTTATGTTCTTGCAAGATTTGCGATAATCAAAAAGTAAAAATACCCAACGTTTTTCCATCTTTGAGATCGACATAACGATGGATAGGAATATGAAAGACTTATAGAAAGCTTTAACTCTAGTATCGGCCATGTTATTTGTCTGTTATACTGCTCTGTGTTAACTAACAGAGCTAAAACCATACTACCAGACGCTGTAGATGTTTAGCATAGTGTGGCACAAGGCCAAAATGCGAGAAAATTGGGATAGAAAGATTGTATTGCAACTGGGGAAGGGCTGTTTATCTTAAAAATGAGCATTCAAAATCCTAGCTTTTTCTGGGCTTGAACACCGGGTTTGAACAATAACACTGCTAGGAAATATGCATTTTTAAAAAACCCACCAAAACCCACCAAGCAGATTTCTCCCAAATGCTATAACGTCAGACACTCGCAATTTAGTACTTTGATGAATTTGGGGACTGAGCCAAGACTATGACATTCAGAGATAAACGAGCGACCGACTTAAAGATGCGCGTAAAGTATTTTAGCTAATGTTAATGCTAACAGAAGTGTTTATCAAATGTTCTATCAAGGGAACAGTTCGCTGGTTAGGTAACTGAAACCATTGGGTCCGCAGTGCGATTTCAGATGAAGATTTCGTTTAATTCGTTATCCTAGACAAGTAACCCAATTCTTAGAAGGAAATATCAGGTTTTAAGATTCAATTAGGAAGCAGCTGTTCGATAAAAAGTAATTGCGAAACACTGGTGTGCAATATCCATAGCAGTTATTGTCAGTTTTCCATTATATTTATACATTCTTCTCATCAGAAAAAAGTGTGTGTGTGCACTTTGTTGAGTTCAGTAGATTTTCATTGAGGGATAATCTTATTTTAGTAGATTTGAAGTGTGAAAATGGATGCCTATATGCTTTTGGTTAATCCGTCGTCCACATGCAAATATTGTAGCCACAAAGACAGCATAATCCGCACCAATGTGCTCTGCAAGCTTTGCAAAGTACACTTGTGCTTGAACAAAGACGGAAACTGTTTTGAGGCATACCACACCCCATTAGATTAGCCTGTTTTTGGCCCGCACAATACAGTTTTAAAATCAACCTGGAGGTGTTATTTCTTTGTCAATATCAATCTTTTTGTATCTATTCATTATATTGAATGTTATTCTTTAATTTTATGATTTATTTAACTTTCTACTTACCATTTTTGGTCACTTTTTGGACGAAGCACCATATATGATCACTTCATCAGAGGGGTTTTGTCCCCATAAACAAATTTCAGAAAACATGCGACTGAAATATCTTGTAATTAGGTCTAGTTTAACATACAAAGAAAACAGGTAAGTATGAAGGTTTACAACTTACAATACAAATATAAAACCATGCAGAGGATCCTGGTCAGTGCATTCAGCTCTCATAACTTACAAATGAGGATGTGAGGGGTAGATAGGGATTTATGATTCAGCTGAATGTTGCAACAGTAACATTCTTTATTACAATTTAACATAGGAAAAGAAAATCTTTGATTCCAACCCAAGAAAAAAGTATTCTTCTGAGAGGTCAGTCCAGTCCTTGTAAAATCTATGATTCCCACAGAGATGTATTTTGGTTCATTTGTCTCTGCTGATTTATATAACAACATTCCAGCCTCTAGACCCTCCAGACTTCCTCGGGTGTATGTTGTATTTTGGAATGTCAAACCTTGTTCTGGGAGGACATGCGTTTCTCTTCCCCTGACATCCTCACTTTGTAAAGTCATTGCCAATTGCTTGCAAGATTAACTCGTTAATCATTGCATTGTAAATGCTACATAAATATATTATCGCCCATAAATAAGTACACCCCTACCACTATTTTATAGAAATTTAATTTTTTTTCTAAACCAAGCATAGCAGGATTTTATTATTTCTAGTGAAACATTACACAATCAAAACGGATATTATCAGTTATTAGTTATGATGAAACTCTGTTGCCAAAAATATGAATACGTTGCCGTCCAAAGATATACAACTACGAAAAAATATTTTTGGCAACAGTTTCATTGCTGTAGAGTTTGGTCATAAGTAATACCTGCTAATATCTGTTTTTTTATTGTGTAATGTCCCACTAGAAATAATAAAATCCTATGTTTGATTTAGAAGACAATTAACTTTCTATTAAAAAGTGGTAGGGGTGTACTTATTTATGGGCGATACTGTACACGCATACATTTGGGCCTGCTTCGTAGTTGAAACAGTTGCGTATTTCTCACTAGCCCTTAATAGTCAGTGTTCGAGCCCAGTTAACGGAGGATTTCGAATGCTGATTTTCAAGGCACGTAGGCTCTCTCAACTTGGAATATTGATGCAACACAATTTTTTGCCTCCATTTCCCCCCCATTTGGTCTTGAGCTATATTAAGCTAAGCTCAGTAAATATCTACACACCCAGACACCCGAGGAAGGCTGAAGGGTATAGCGACCGGAACGTGATAAAAAAACAACTTAGGAAATTATTCTGAATGAACCAAAATACAATGATTAAAAGACCTTGTCTAAAATAATACAGACAAGAATTCCCAGAAAAATATATATAAATCTTATCATTTATTCAAATTTTCATCACAACAATCTGAGGACGATGCAAATATAAATCGAAATATTAACAAAGTATTTTTGCTTGTTAAATATAATTTCAGAGTTATGTCCATCGTTTATGTTTTGAAATTGTCTGATAGACACCGTTTCTCTTTGTGCCACAAGTGGACACTATTTTTAAAATTCAGTTGTTCACAAGAACGGCCTCTCAAAAAGTTGTTTTTCTTGTCGTAAAGATTATAATCTTGTAAACAAAATCGACAAAGGTGTTTTTTTTATACATATACGTATGATTACATAGCTTTACCCATGGAAACGTATGAAAAATCAACCTGCATGCTACAAGGGGGACTAGCAAGCGGAAGTAGGTTGTCAGATTTCGATTTTACTCTACCGTGCGGTCGCACTATTTAAAAAAAAGGAAACCATATCCCAAGTTCGACCTTTCATTCTCTTTCCAACCAACACCCCGAATAAAGGGAGAACTCGCAACCACAGCAACAGAACTCCGAGTTGTACACCCTGCCACTAGACGAAGAGGATCACGGGTCCGTCTGTCAAACTGAAATTATTGCAAAATAACTTTTACTACAATTGACACCGCAACCATCGAAACCCATTTTAATACACAAGCTATCTCAGGCTTGTCTTGATACTGGCAACCAACAGTGGTTAAATGGAAGTGGTAGGAAGGGTGATTTTGCACAAGCTCCGATACTAAAAATACCAGCACACTCACAAGATTCAATCTGAAAAATGAGGAACTTAAACACCAGCTACCGGTTGCCGGAAGAAAACCCTCTACTGTTTCAGTCCTCAAGTAGATCCACTGCCTAATATATAATGAGTAAAACACAACGCATTGTAGTTAACCTTATAAATATTAACTACAACATATTGACCCAATTTCCATGCAAATCGGGCCAGTATTAACAGAGATATAAGTTTTGTGATCGAGCGGCCGCCATCTTTATCTTATCAGCTGGCGTATGTCCACCCAAATCAAAAATACTTACTAAAGCATCTACTAAACATTTATGAAAAAAATCTTTATAGTCAAACTTTCCTACAGAACTATAGTCAGTTCCTGGATTATATAGACACTAGACATACAAACAGACTGTAACATGGTAGGTTTATCAGTTAGACATATATGAATAGATTGAGATTGATATTAACAGACTGTATTCGATAAATAGATGAATGAGTTGCTTCATTAATTCCCTTTGCTCTTTCCTTATTCCACTCTGGACCCTATTTTTGATGTCGGCTGCCAACAACCTTTTAAAACAAAACACTTCCCGTTAACCTATTTTGTTATTGTTCATCCCATAGGACTCTGATTTCCCAAAGGAAAGTTTTTCATGGAGGGAAGACGAAATCAATTAGTCACCAACTGCTAATAATTACAACAAGTCATCTTGCATGGTTATTTGTGTGGACAACGGTAAATATAAACCGAATAGAACGAGAGAAAAATGGTAGAATAGAAAAAACCCAAAATGCAATATGATTAAAATGCTAATATTTAATAGGGTTCGGGTTGTGTAGCTTGCGATTAAGATGTATTAATGTAATTGTATATACGCGCAAATCAGCATTTGTAGGCACAGCTTTGTAGTTAGAAGACACATCCCTAATGCACCGACCCGGGTTCAATGCCACCAATTCGTGATTATGGGTTTCGCTATTTAATTTGATTCAAATATAATTTATTGTGTAACACACTGATAATTGCCTCAGACTTCATGGAATTCCCTGATCCTGAGCGATTATTATTATAAGATTTAAGATCGAAGGTTGGTTTCATTCAATGTAAGATTTTGATCTTAAACAAGAACTTGATACACTCTATTCTTGGCTGTCGAGTCTGCGCGAATAAATATAAACACCGACAAATAAGCACTCCTAAAAACAAATTCTTACATGTACATTTGTAAGTTTGTGGTTTGCATAACACACACACACTCACACACACACAC
>VCCN01001001.1:2345829-2356052 GCA_006491835.1 Architeuthis dux | reverse complement strand
GAGAGAGAGAGAGAGAGTGATATCAACTTAAGATCTATTTTGCTTACCTTTACGTTTAAAACTATCAACTTTCAACAACTGGTCGATGAATCTGTAAGTTTGACCTATTCCTATTCAAGTGTTGTGCTGCACTTTTGGAATGATACTTTGTATTGAATCTGCTAATAAAGTGAATTCAAATGTCATAGACCTTGTTCATTCAATAATTTCGCTTTTGTTTCAGTGAACGCATATCAACAATGGAGTAGGTTCTTATGTAACTTAATCCGGGACCAATAATTCTGGTGTAATCTTTTAATGTTTGTAAAACCCTTGCTGCAATATCTGTTTTTGGCTTAGATTTTGGAAGATTATTACCTATTATTATGGTGACAGACTCCCCAGAGTTTGCAACCTGCAGAAGAGGAAGTTTTCTTCTTGTGGATCAACAAACGCCATATCTACAAAAATGAATTTTAGCCTCGGTGCTGCGTTTTATGTTAGCATGTTTGCCTTTCAGAATCCTGTAAATTTAATCCTTTCAGACGAGTTAAAAGAGGAGATAAAAGAAGCAGACGTCATTTCTAAAAGTTCTGCGATTTTAAATCTCAGAAGGGAAGCTTATTTACTAAACTAAACTTTAAAGTATACTTCATCTTTGGTTGAAAATTTTCCAGTCGATCCTTTCAGATTAATTACTTTAGCCAGCTGCTAAGACCGTTATTTTAGGTCAACTGTTCAGTTTCTGAAAAAAGTCTCATTTTAAGTTTAAAATAACTATATGATGTACTAACTTGATAGAAAGGGGGACCTGGATCTTGCCTATTTCAGCCAAATAAATGTGATAATTTATAGACCAAATCTTCTGAAAATGTTGAAATTAGTATATCAGGTTCTAGCACATTTTTTGAGTTATCATTTACTTTGGGTAGAATCTTGGCAACCAGCTTAAATCATATTTAAAGACAATCCAGATTAAGAAAAAAGTTGTTGCCAGTTTTTCTATGAATTTTATAAGCGGCCATTATGAAATTCAAAATGGACGACTGTAAATGTACATTTCTTTCAATTATGACTAAGCTAAAAGTGCATGGATCCGTCCCAACATTTAATCACTTTTTTCGTAGCCTATTGCCCACCCTTCCACACAATTTAATTGAAATTCATTGAGAAGTTTTGGAGATATCGCGTGGAAAGACAGAAGCAACTTAATTTAGATTATTTCTATTACTTTCTTGCTCACAATTTTGAAGTATTGTGCCGTATATTTTTTCATGTAATCGAACATTTCTGGTTTCGTTTAGCTATCTTGATATGTTAAAATGGTAATGATTAGGAGAGATCTTTTGTATCATCTCGAAAAAGTGAAAAACCTTTCTATTATTGTAAATCTCTCGCTACACAAATTCATCCCCTTTGATATCTTTACATACCCGGAAATGGCGACTATGCAACAAATATCCAACATGACTGCTTTTTGAAAAATTACATTTTGACAAATTCCACGTATATTGAAAGATCAAGCCATCTTTGTATTTCGGTGTGCCTGATTTAAAAAGCTATTATTTTTCTTTTCTTTTTTTTCTTCTCGTATCTAAAAAAACAGATTCTTTGATATTTTTCTGATAAATATCCTGAATAGTTGATTTTCCTTCGGGATAATCCTACACTCCTCAATAACTCAGAACTCTCATTTTATTATATAAATAGGTTATCGTACTAGTCTTGTAAGTTCATTATTGAGTGCTCCATAAATATAGCACTGTGCCAACATTGGAGTTTTTCCAACAAATATTGTAATGAGTGAGTAACATTGCTGGTCACTAAGCACTTTCTCTCGGGCTCCTCGATCTGCCCCAAAATTTAATCACTTCCCCCTTAGCCGATGGCCCATTCTTCCACAAAATTTCATTGAAATTCATTGAGAGAGATCTTGTGGACACACATGAGCGAATACATACATATAATTTTTTAAAAATGGAAAAATATCTCTCGATCGATTCTTTACTCCATGATGCACCATTCCACAAAATTACTTTGAGATTCAATGAGAACCTTTGGAGATATCGTGTGGACAGACAGACAAACGGAAAGACAGGCGGTAATATATATACCTCTCCAACTTCGTTGGCAGAGGTACCTGATTGAGAAATCATTTTCCAAAACAGTAGTTTTTCTTCTTCTAACGATGCAACTATACTGCTGAACCGGACCATTCCTTTCTGTCCGTCGTACGAAATTACGACTTTGAAGTATTTCCATTACTCCACTTTACTTCATTGAAAACTCATTTTTCCAAAACACGAAATTGGTTGGGGGTGGGGGTTTTCTTTTTACAATGTGATTATACTGCTGAACTGGACCCTTACTTTCCCTCCGTCGTGCGAAACTCCGGCTTTAATTTTTTTGGTGGGAGGTGGAGGTGTTCTATTTACGATGTAACTATAATGCTGAACTGGGCTCTTACTTTCTGTCCGTCGCACGAAACTCAGAATGATACAAAAAGACGTGGGGAAATGACAATAAGGGGGAGGGAAGAATGAGAGGAAAAGAGACTGATGAGGAAAAGGATAACTGTCTTGAGAATAAAGCGGAAATAGCAAGTAGGAGTAAGGGGAGAAGATATCAGAAACAAAGGAAACTTTGGCATATTGTCAAACTCCAGGACAAAGTCAGAGTTGACTTTCCTATGTAACCAGAACAATCCTCACCAAAAATAGGGGAGTCAACAGATATATAAAATCTGAATTAACCTTCCATGATTTGAACTCATGATCAAGTGACCGCAAAGCAGACATCTTACCACAACGCCAAACTGACAAGTCTTACGGATCATTACAATTCATAGTAGAAATACACCAGGAAGTAGAATCAGAGTTTGACTCGGGAGCAGCCATGAGTGTCCAGTGTTAAGTGGTCATGCAGAGCATAATTGGCATACCCAGAATGCACGGCTCTTTGGCACAAAACTGACCGAAAAACATTACGGTTTGTAGATTGTTTATGGTTGTGAGTGTAATATAAGATGATATTAATTTATTGACATCTTTTTCATCTCTGATCTGCTCTATAATTTTTACATCATTTATTTTTTAGTTCTTGTTTGTTTTCAATCTGATGGTTTCTTACACTATATTACCATCAAAATTCATTTTATTGATTTAAATTCTCCCCAAAACAAAGTTGGAGAACCTATATATAAATGCACCGGTTCGTACCTATCTACCTATCTACCTATCTCAAGATGCATTGGCTCACAAGTTAGGTTACTATCTACGGGTCCATTAATAATTCTATTGGGATGGAAAACCCAGTCTGTATCATTCAGAAACAATAAATAATATCCAACGTGTAACTTCCGACATTGTTGGAGTTTTCTTTCTATAATCTGCAGTTGCAGCATTGCAGAAATAAGAGTTAGAGATACAGAATCTATACTAGTAGAAAAGACAGTCAAAGCAGAACAAGATGAATATTTTTCATAAAGAATATTTCGCAAGGTTATAATAAATTATTTCCTTGCTTAAAACACTATTTTCTTTATTTTCTGCAGTTGATTGAAATGGCATCAAACACTGTGGGTGATTGGAAGAGCTCCATCCATGCAGCGATCTTTCTTCTTTGTTCGAGAGACAATCGTGGTGCCATTTCAATCAATTGCAAGAAAGTAAAAATAGTGTTAGATCCCCGAGAGTTGCAGGTGTGATTGTAACAATACCCAAAGAAATGTGCCTGAGGGCTCTGGCGAACATCTGCGGAAGATTCCAAGAATCTGTTGACAGGGATGGTGAACAAGTGGAGACTGTATAAAAGGCATAACATCGGGTCTATTTCTCTAATGAAGATACTTCCATAGAAGTCTTGACATTTTTTTTATTTGATTACTTGTTTTTTTCTGTATTATTAAAATATATGAATTACTTTGTGTTCGATTCCCAAATTATTAAGATGTACCTGGAATTTCGACGGGTGTTATCAATATTTTGCATAAATTCCATCAATACTCAATCAAAATCGATTGACAGTCTTAAAGGTCTTTCAATTTCATTGCTGTTCTTGCTGTATTGTGTGCTATAATACAAGAATACCTTGAATGCAGTTTTGATTAGTGCGGGTTTTCATGTAGTACGATTAAGGTATTGTACAAATTAATGTAACCTAGTATAAGCTGAAAGAAAAGAAAAACACATTAAATTATAATAAGACCTTGAGCTGTGCGATTCTGAACAGTACGGAAAACTTTAAGACAAATTAATCGCACTAATCACGGTATATCCGTAGTTTATGTTTTCAATCTTTTCCCGACTTTGGAGATTCTGATGAGACTTTTAATATTTTTCATGCAATAAAAATAATTAGAAACCGTCAGCCAAAACTGTCAACATAGGTTTCCTCAGTTTTTAAGTTGGTCTGGCTGGCTGGCCATGTATGTATGTATTACTCGTGCAGGCCGCATTTCAACATTTACTCCTTATTACGCCTAGAAAAAAAACTTTTTTTACCCCTCGCCAAATAGGTTTTTAGTGGTGGGTTCAATTTGCAACGTAAGTTTATGCTAAATTGATCACTAGTTTGTGCCCGCTTGTTTTTTTGAAAATTTCAGCCTTTTTTAGTGATCACTTATCAACAAAATGCGAGAGAAGTAACTTATTCATTGATCACCCTTTTTTCCAATTTTTTAATTGATCACCCCGAATAGGGCATGCCAAAAGACGTTGGTCACGTGACTGTTTCTATTGAGTAACTAACCAGGCCTGTTATTATTTTGTGTCTTCCATTCCTATTTCTTTCCCATTTTCTTTCCCATTTCCAATTTCTCCTATGACATAAATATTAGAATTAAGAAAAAGAAATTGGATTTGATCCTAAATAAATTATTCTGCAATATTCTACCTTTGGAGAAAAAAGCAACATACATTTAATTGCAGCAACCGAAAGTTTGGTATTGGGCCAAATTGTCATTGAATGTCATAGAGTTTTACCATGCTGTTAATGGATCAGTGGGTAATAAGGTGACCTGTGACAGTAGAGTCAATGTGTTTTGGATTAGTGTTGTGAGATTTGTATATTTTTGATGGAAAATTTAAACAGTAGTAATACTAACTGTGGTCGGCATACTGTTGGTACGTAGGTAGGTGAAAACAATAAAAGGGCGTGTGTTTTTTAAGTCAATGCTTTATGGGTAGTATAGGAAGTGTTGTGCACACCGAAGGTCGGTACGAACAAATGTATTTTATGGTAATATTAATAACAATAGTAATATTAATTGCAATGATGATGAAGGCTTTTTCACACATTTGTATCCACTTTCAGCGAGTCCACTTTCAGTGTGTCCACATTCAGCGACTTATTTTATCAGCGAGTCTTTACGTAGGCGATACCGGGGCAGAGTGGATCAGAACAAAAATAATTGTAGGTAGAAGCTAATTTTATTAATATATTTGGGTAAAAAGAAGAAAGAAAAATCACCTCTGTAGGCTGTGAAATAGGTTATATGAAGATAAGAAAGTAATATTTCACTAAGTTAGCAACTGGCAGGCACATGTGTTTTTTTAAATTTGTGATCCACTGTGCCCTAGTCCTAGTACACAATGAATCACCCCCACCCACCGGGGGAACAGTGAATCAACATAAGATTGAATGATTCACAGAAGTCCTAGAGTGAAACCAACTACACATTTTATTAAAGTATTGTTGAATTGTAGACTATGTTACAAAAAATGATCATAAAAATCTCTCAAACATTCATTGGCAAAGGTTAGGCACATTAAAGGAAAAAGTTAGGCACATTAAAGGAAACATTTAAATCAAAATTACATTCCCACAATCTCAAAAGCAATTTAAGAAAAGAAAAAATAATGACACACACGTAAAATTAAAATGCTCTTTTAGTTTCCTTGTAATGAATTGACAGGATCAATTTTAATTACAAGAATTGAAGTGGCTCAGTCCCAGAAGTGATCCACCGTGCCCCAATTCACTGTGCCTCACACATACCATTGAGAAAGATAACCTTATGTAGCCTAACGGCGGGGTTACTAACCACCACACGATAACGGCCGCCACGAGGGAAAGAGAGAGAGATAGTAGTTAGAAAAGTCAGAGAGTGAGATAGCAGTTTCTGGCAAGGTCGCCATGAGGGAAAGATTGTTGAGGGAGAGAGAGTTTCTGAGACGATCATTTCTTTCTCCGCGGCTGTGGACTGCGATGATGATCATAATGATGTCTGTCTGTCCGTCCGGATCGCCTCCGCGGGCTGCAGACGGCGATGGCGATGATGTCTCCCTGTCCGGTCTGCCGACCCGAGCCAACTTTCGCTGTGGAGGGAAATTCATGTTTGTGGACACAAAGAGAGAAAAGACGACAAAATCTACGTATTTTCAGATTTTGCGATTTTTTATATCCGTACCACGCAGGTCAATTTCTGGTCTGCGGATTTTGGCGAGGTACGGAAATTCTGTTGCATTGTCGTTGTTTTAAAGGGGTCGGTCACTTTTCAAGGACTGCTACTTCTACTGCTACTGATACTGGCACTGCTACTGCTACTGGCACTGCTATGAGGCAGGGACCCCTTGCGATCCCCCACTGTGGCCCCAACTAATTCTACTGTTTTTGATCTGGCCTTTATACACCTAATGGTCATAATTCCTCCCACTTTTTAAATTCCCAACGGTTTTTCGATAACCTGATACCCCTCTTGGTCACGTAGGCAGTTTGACACAGATTCCAAATCTGACCACGTTCCTATCCCCACTGGTCACTGGTAATCTGATCCTGTCTATTTCGCTACACTTACATCTCTCTAAAGAACCAACACAGTGATTGTAGTTTGGAAAATCTTAATTTCACCTCATATGGCACAATTAGAACATTCTAAATAGTTGTGGCTCTATAATGAAAGTGAAGAGTACCTCTGAATATTACTTTTCGCTTAAAATTAGGTTCCTTAGCTTGCACACTGTACAGCAATGCTCGAGCAGGCAAGTCTTTCCCAAAATTAGATGGAGGGTGTGTTGACCTGAGAAAAGGAAGTATCAGCCGTCATGTTGTATTCGCATTTGTAAAAAAAAACAACATAATGATTCACTGTGCCCCGTGATCCACTGTGCCTCGGTTTCCCCCATGGATACCGACCGTGCATAAGAAATCATGGTTACCGCGTTTTTATTTGATCATTACAAGTTCCATGGTTATCCAAACTTAATAATGAAAGTTTGAAACTTTTGGTAAGTTTTAAATATATCTGAACGCATATTAGTAAGTAGAGTAGTGCCCTTACGCTGACTACGGCATCAACCGTCCCTGCCCGGGCTTCACATATCACAAGTTTCTCTGTCTCGGCTAGTTCGAGGTTTGCGATAAGTGAAATAGACTTTAAAACCACACGCCATTTACTTGTTCGTACGTACCTACCTACTTGAGGGGGGGGGGGGAGAATCCCAAATCCCTGTCACTTGTCAGACAGATGTCACGAGAACCGGGATAAAGGGGGAGGGGGGATTCCAAATCCTGAGTATGCTAATTGTGATCGCCTCCAGACCAGCTGGCCAAGATATCCTGTGCAACTTCTCCCAGGACGATACCCGAACATGCCACAAGGACCCCCGAAGGACCGTGGTTCTCTGAACTTCGAGGCCATGGCGATTTCGAAGAACAGATATTACACTTTGATCTTAGCCTGGTCCGACAAGCACCTGAAGTGGCGTCACTCACTTCACCATACGCTATTTTACTTATAGCTGTGGAAGGGGAGACGGATTCATCTCTTTCCCAGGGGCGTTAATTAGTGCCAGTCTCAGTCTCAGTCGGAGTTTGAACTCGGCTGCTAATCGATTGACCACCGTCACACTCTCTGGACGCATATTAAGAACATGAAAATGTCAATATTGCTTATATATATAAGCTGTTCCTAAGTATTATGTCATAATGTTAATTACATAAATTTTATTTTATGTACATGTACACATTTACACTTGTAAATTAGACTCGCCGAAAGTGGAAGTCGCCGAATCTGTATGCGCTTAACCAACGTGCAAATAAAGTACACTTGTTGAAAGCAGAAGTCGCTGAAACGGTAGGCAGTGAATGTAAACTCGCTGAAAGTGGAAGTCGCTGAATGTAGACTCGCTGAAAGTGGAAGTCGCTGAATCTTTATGCGCTTAACTAACGCGACTTCTGCTTTCAACGAGTGTATTACTCGTTGAAAGCAGAAGTCGCTGAAACGGTAGGCAGTGAATGTAAACTCGCTGAAAGTGGAAGTCGCTGAATGTAGACTTGCAGAATATAGAACAGCTGAATGTAGACTCGCTGAAAGTGGACTCGCTGAAATAACCACATACCTTTCTGCACCTCTTGTATTTCCACTTTTTTCTCCGAGCCCCACCTTTTTGTGCCCTCAAATACCGATCAAATCATCTCTATTTCGCGGTTTAATAATTAACGATATTCAGCCCAGATTCAAACGACCTTGTCAGCGTCAATTGCCGGAAATGAATATTTTAGCAGGATGTCCGCTCGTCTATGACCATACCACTTTTAGAGCTTACGACACACCGTAAACTGTTCTGCTTCACTGCTACGGTGGGCAGGCGAGATGGCACGCCACACACCGGATATAAAACCGAACGGTTGCAAAAGGGTGAAATCAATATTATTGCCATAACTTCATCAGGCGTCATCACCGCCATCATCATGACCAACGTCATTATTTTTATCATCGTCCTTATTTTGACATTTTGGGTCATTCTGCTGTTATCTGAGTTATCTAGTTTTACCATTCAATGCCTACTTGCCCTTTGGATAATGGTTCTTTTGAGGCAAGTTTGCAACAAGGCCACTTTTATGGCGCACCGATTTGGGACAACTCGCTATCAGTAATTTGCAATCCCGGTGCACTAACAACTTCATTGGCTTAAAATGTGGTTGGTGATGATCGTGTTCAGTCTCAATAATGCATTACAAGGAGCACCTCTTTTTTCTTTTTATCACTGGTTGCTTTTCATTACTTATTGTCAAACTCCAGGACAAAGTCAGAGTTGACTTTACTTTCAAAAATTAGTGGTGTAAACCGATATTCCCCTATCGTGATCTGAACACACGACCTAGTGATCGCTAGCCGGGCGTCTTACTGTCTGAGCTAAATTGACAAGTCTTAGTTATTAATGCAAATGTATCATACACATACACATGTGTTTATTTCATTCTAATAAATAAATATCGAAACACATTTTCTTTTACAATTTGTCTTTATTATGTATACAATACAAACGTTGCAGTGATCATCTTCAGTCGGAATAGAAGTTGGAGTGGAGTTTGACCCTGCAGCAGACAGCCTTGTCCTGTTTATTCTTTTGCTACTTACACTAACTCGACCAAGACATCAATCATCCCAGTGTCCCCGAAAATATACGACTTAGCGTAGTTTTATTCGAAATCTCTTATATGTCCTAAATGACGATCTTGTGAAAAAAAGTCACCTAGTTACAATTTTCCGGAAACTCAGTCACATTTCCTGTCGATGGTTCGACTTTTCAGTAAATTGACTGGGTTTCCTGTTTCTTTCACTCTTAACAAAAATGCATGACTAAGCGCGAAATAAGACTTAACATAGGAGATGAGAATTTCAAATTGAAAACCTTGAGAAAATACCCAAGACATTTCTGAGAGACGCCTCCGGCACAAAATGTCACATATTGTTTAAAGTCAGACATCCTTTCTATGACATATACTAAATTTATCTTTCATTAGAAAATATTTTGAGACTTTGTGGCACTACAAGCAACAATCATCAATTGAAGCAAGATCTTCAGACAATGTCATATTGCAAAAATACCTTTCATATCTTGATAATATTTTCAAAAGTTTCTCATCGCAGAAATGAAATATCAAATAATATCACAGCTTAAAATTGGGCTGGATGCTGTATCAGTAAAAAATAATAAGTGTAATAAGTCGCAATTTGTACAACTCCAACACTGTTCAGATTCAATCATATGATACGGAGAAATGTTTTTATTTTTTTCAATATTTTCTAGATTTTTCAACATGGCAAAGAAATACCCCCATTTAAAATGATTATTTGCAACATTTTAGTTTACTTTTTAATTCCTACTGAAAGTCTTTTAAAATAGACTGTACAATGAAGTTTGGATATTGTCATATAATGAAATTCTGTTCCTGATACAAGATGGAGGGATGAGATAAAAAGGTTTGCCGGGCAGACATAGCAGAGGCTAGCGAAATCG
>VCCN01001001.1:2185796-2198177 GCA_006491835.1 Architeuthis dux | reverse complement strand
GTCTATATATGAAAAGGTATGCTTAATCAGTCCTAGTACCTAATAAATAAAAACATATATAAAACATATATATATTTTTAGTATAAATCTACTAAAATACTAAATATAAGGATGCAAATACCAAGTTAAGAGTTGTATTTTTTAAAAATGTTTGTTATCACTTGAAATATTTGTACTGCAGATTTGTAAGACATGTGATTTTGGCTCAGTTTGTAAGAGACCCACTTACCGATCACTTGGTCATGGTTTCAAATCACGGCATGGAAATGTTTATTTTATATAGTGATTTGATTTAATGTGACCGGACGAACAAACAGTGACGAGTTTACTCCCCTAAATTAGGTGAGGATTGTTGTTGTTACGATAGAAAAACAAAGTCAACTCCAGCCTCCAACTTAGACTGTAAGCTTTAGGGCTTTTTTTCAAGTGAGTTAAAGATATCGTCATTATTATGATATATTAATCTCTTAGTATACAAATAGCACAAGTGTTGTATATGTATTTTTTCGTGTATATCTATGTTGACATTATATTGATGCAAAAGTTTCCTGAATTTTTGGCAAAGTCTTTTATTCATATAAATTCAAATCAACATTATTCAGCCACGAAATTGTTTCCCTAGCTTTCTATGACCATACATCACCTAAAAGATAAACTGTGCATTCCATCACAAAAGAACGATTCCAATTTTGATTCGATTAATTCTTCGAGGAAATTGTTGGAACCGCTGACTAGACAAGCAGTGTTGCATAGAGCGAAACAAGTGATAGTCTGGAGAGTACACTGCATTCGAAAGATCTTTCCATCTTAACTCCATGTTCCTTTGCTGCGTCACATTTGCAACATGAGGATGGTAGACGTCATCCAGCAAAATCACCAGTCGACGTCCTTGCCTAGAAAAGTCATTTAAATGAGTGGACCGATTCACTTTTTTGCAAGTTCGCGTATTGTTTGTGCTGCGTCTCCATTCAAAAGTTCTTCAATTTCACCAGTATCCAAGTTTTGAAGTCTTCCAGAGCGTTCTTTGTCCTAGAACATAAACTCTCCTTTTTATAAACTTCGCAAACCCTTTCCAACACGTGCTTGCACCTACTGCACCATTACCATACGCTTCGGTGATTCATTGCCTAGCTTCCGTCGCACTTTTTAACATATTAAACATGACGAGAAAACAGTGTCTAATGTCCATTTTACAATCAGCCATGCTTTTCACCAAAATAACTAAATAACTAAAGATAAATAAATAAATACAATTATCACTTTTCCGCAAATAGTTTTTAAAGTATGAATTTACAAGCAATAAAGAGCTGAGTAAACTTCAAAGATACTGTTCAGATTTCTGTAACATTATACAAAAGACAGAAAACGCTGTTGGAAGCAGAGAAAAATCAAATAGGCAGCTCATATCAACATGTCGACTAAATGCATTAGCCCGACAAGTGCGGAGTTCAACCCGATGTGGCTTCCGCTGCTCAACAGGTCCAAACCCGACAAGACAAGGACAAAGAAACACCCGAATTCTACGTTATAAGCTTTACCTCCTTTGAAATAAAAAGAAAACTTCTGTTTACCCCATCACATTCGGATATTAAACCCGAAGAAGGCCGAACAATGGATCGACCGAAACGTCGTGTTAACAACACAAACAACAAGAAGGAGTTCAATCGTCCGAAAAACTATTTGAATGTTAATGACCCTTCTCAAAACTATAGAAAGGGTGTTTAAGAACTGTGGCATGAATCAATTATTTCCTTGGGTGACAATCAGCTTCTTTTGTCCGATTTTCTGAGACGAAGTGTTATTACTATTATACACCGGTTCTTTCATGCCATTTCCGTGTCTTTCTTTCGATATCACAAAGGTTTCAGCCGTTCAACCCCCGACCTTCTTCAAGAGTCTGTTGCATACAGTAACCTTCCGGGAATATTGTTTTCATTCGTTTACCTGTCACGTCCAGTATCCTTCCTAGAGAATTTCAAAACACGTGACCGTCAATCCTTCCCTTTGATGCCAAGTTGTCTCCTCACCAAGCCGGAGTATATTCTGAACTACCTGACCCAGGTATTGGACGCTTCTTGAAAAATTCCAGGGGGACCAAATGAGCTTTACCAACACTTTAATCCTTCTATTCATTTGTGGCCCCTTCAATCAGAATTTCATTTTTGTCAAACTCCAGTACAAAGTCAGAGTTGACTTTACTTTCCTATGTAACAAGAACAAGAACAAGAACAATCCTCACCAAAAATAAAGTAAACCGATATATAAAACCCCCATTCTCCTACCGTGATTTGAACTCATGACAAGCCTTACATACCTCCACAATTTATAGTAGAATTACGCAAGGAAGTAGAAGTGGGAGCAGAGTTTGACTCTGGAGCAGCCAGGTTTGTATTTATCTAATTTCCCAAATGCTTAAAAAAGCTTAAACCCATATTCTTACAGAAGATTTTACCTCGTGGATATAGCAAATTGTTAGGCACTACACGGGTCTCTGAATCTTTATTCAGCATTGAATTCATAGTTACGAATTCTGAGTAACGAGTATCTGTATTCCAAATTTTCATTCTCGGTAACGAGTAACCTAAGATTCATACTTGAGATGCAACCTCAGTTCTTTTAGTTATCAGCTCAATATTCTATCCATTGAGACAAAATAATTGTCCTCTTGCATTATCCGTAGTCTATTGAGGCGTGAGACAATATGCAATTTTTTCTCAATAATATTTTACTGTAAAATATCCTCGAGGTTATTGTTAGCCAAAATAATCACCATAGAAAAAACACACACGTGCTTGTGTGTGTGTGTGTGAGAGAGAGAGAGAGAGAGAGAGAGAGAGAGAGAGAGAGAGAGAGAGAGAGAGAGAGACTCAGGAAGAAAATAGAAGAGTTAGAAATAAAACCAAGAGTTAAAAGAGAAGACGTGAAAGAGGTGAGGAGGACATTAAAGAAAAAAGATAAAGGAAAAAAATAAAAATTAAAGAAAACGAGAGAAGAAGAGGAAAAAGGAGAAATATCGGGTGGGGGTGGGGGCAAAGAATGAAATCTAAGAAGAGCAGTTACAAACAATGAGCAAGTAGAGAAAAGAGAGAGAGAGGGACGTAAACGGATGAAAGTAAGACAGAGTTTCTTTTAAATATGAAGAGAAGAGGCGAAAAGACATCAATTAATTATCACTACTCTTTATGAGCGACAATAACAAGAGTGTATTTGCCAGAGCAAACCCAGAAAGAACAGGTCTGCTTAGTCACTCAATAGAAACCGTCACGTAACCAACGTATTTTGGCAGCTTGCATTGTTGGGGGTGATCAATTGGGAAAAAATTGGAAAAGGGGTGATCAATGAATAAGTTACTTCTCTCGCATTTTGTTGGCCAGTGATCACTAAAAAAGTCTGAATTTTCAAAAAAAACAAGTGTGAATGCCACCAGACACAAACTAAAGGATCAATTTAGCATAACCTATTATGGTGGGACTTAAAAAACAACAACAAGTAAATGTGTAAATATTCAGCCCTCTAGCTCCATTGGCGCGTCCTGTACGCGTGATAGAGACAGCATGCCAGCCAGCCAGCCAAACTTAAAAACTGAAGAAACCTATGTTGACAGTTTTGGTTGACGGTTTCTAATACGAATAACAAAATCAGAATAAAGGATCCATTGATTGATGTGATCATGGCAATATTGTTGACGGGAAAGGATGAGATACAAGATAATTAGATCGACAGATATATAGCTCGATATAAATAGACTGATAGCGATTGGTCGATAGCAAGCTACTGTGTCAGCTTGTGGAGAGACCATACAATTCGCTCCTTAATCAGTTAATTAAAATATGAAACGATAAATCATGTTGTCATTCCATTGTGTGTGTTTTTAAACGACGCTTCGTCCGTCGAAATTCTTCGTGAGGACACTTCAGAGTTAGAGTAAACAAAATCTTCTAAGAATAAAAGAACACATTATTTCCAGGCTAATGAACGAATAGATATGTAACCAAATATCCTTTGTCACCAACCAGTCTAATGTAAACACACATACCACAGTGAAAAATCTTTGGTTGGATATAAACACCAACGAAACCCCAACGAAACAATGTAACGATAAATCTTTCTGTTCCACCCAGAAAAGGGTATACGAATCAGAAATCGATCAGTCTTAACTTAACACTTCAGACTAGATAAACAAGTTAGAATTTCAGTCGACGCAAACAAACCAGAATTATAGGATGGGACTTCACCTGTCATTTAGTAATTAAGATTGATATCCCGATTGTTTTATTTCCTTATAAATATAACGCCCAGGGCGGTTTCGCATTTTTGCCATAGAGAACGCTGTCTGATTACGCCACATCCTTCGCATTCCTGGAAACAACAGACACTATCGAACATTTCTCCCCAAATCGTCCAGGTAAATTTGAACTTTTTACACGAAAGACTTTATTTCTAAACTACTCATAAGATATTCACTATTGATTACACACAACTCACAAATATACTAGGACTTCATTACAATCATTACAAAGAACAAACACACTTGTAGGAGTTGAGGTCCTATATTGTATTAAAAAGGGCTTAAGATGTTAAGGTGCCAGGAAATATTTGGATCCCGCGTGGTAATTAGTCATCGTGGTGTATTTTTTGTGTGAGGGATGGTGGTAATAAAATGGAAGATAACCATCTTCGTATTTTAAGGGAATGAATATTTATTCAGACACAACAGGAAGTACATTTTTTGGTAATTTTCTTTCTACGTGTCCTTGTAATGTTTTAGTGTCACTTTTGGGCAGTAAAAGGTTTACAGGAGTTCAAAATCAGATGAAATATTGTTACTTACATTTGGTACAACACGATCACAGAAATGGACAACCGGCTTAAGCGTAGACCGAAGTCCAGAGTGTGAAAGAGAATGATAGACGGGAGTAGTTGCTTTTATAGGCTACAGTCTAGAGGAAGTGACCTCACCAGATTTGAAACTTCTGGGCACTATTTTTAGGGGCTTATATTTGGCGTAGTAATTTTTTTTATTAAAGAGACGCTATCCATAGAAATCTGAAATCATTTTCATTTACACAATTAAAATGTAGGGGGTAAAGGAAGTGAAGGAGTAAAAAGAATTAAACTAATTAATAGTGGTCAGTGTTAGTAGTAATTGAAAGTAGCCATTGCTACAATAGTAGTCGCAGCGAGTTCCCACGAGGGGAGCCGCAAAAGAGAAACGAGGAGGCAAGCAGTCAGGCGAAAGGCGGAGTGACGTCATTACATGGTTCGAACATGCCGGAAACGACATGTTTGAATAGCGCGCCCAAAATACAAGGAAAAGCGGACATTTAAAAAAGGGTAATTTACCACGTGGTGGAAAGACACACAGAGAAAGTAATATCCGATTTGGATAAAAACGACAAAATAGAAAGGTACAAATTAACATGACGTTTAATAAACAATACATTTAATAAAATGGTACATACAAAAAATAAAAACATATAAAGAGGTTTAAGGAACGATCGTACGAATAAAAAGTTGAAGATAAAGAGGTTATTCTGTCACTTGTAGTTTGTATATACTGAAATTGTTTTGTCTTGAAACTGAATGGGTTGAACCCGAAATAAATGGTTATAGTCGAACCTAGATAATTTGCGACCAAGACAAGAAAATCAGTTTAGAAAAAAGGTTTAGCCTCTGACCTGATGTGTCGAAACTATAAAAGTGATCTCTGGTCATCTAATCTCCGGGACCTATATTTGAATCCTTTATTTCTGATCTGGGCAAAAAGAAATGTACCAGGAGTTGACGAAAGAGGAGAGTTACTGGTTTAAAAGAAAGGAAGAGATTTACGTGTGTAGTACACACGTGTTATGAGCCCTGGGTGTTAAAACGCCAGGGGCTAAAATGAGTAAAAGAGACAGGGTTACACGGTGTCTTATAGGGAGCTGCTGACGTCACGAAAAAAGGGGAATATGTTTAGTTTCATATTTCATAGCATTCAGGCTGGTTTGATCGTGGTGATAAAACCAGCCCGATGTTCGAAACCAGATTTTCATATTTAACTATTTTTATAATTGGCTGCTACAAAACCAATATTGTTTGTTACAACACAGAATTGTTATTTGATTTCTTTTCTCTTTCTATTCCAAATTGTCACTACGAATCGTCCTGCTACTACAATAGTTTGTGCCTACAACTAAAAGGGAAATAAATGCTTAACCAAACTTCTTTGTCTCAAATGTAAATCTTACACTTTCCTAACAACAGTCTGCTAGACAATTATCATCAGCACAAGCACAGCGCTCGTATATATGTACAGTGGCCACAAGAGTAATCAAGTAAAAGTGTGTTTGGGTTGGACATGATTTCCCACCGACTAAAAGGCAGAAGGAGTCATCGTACATCTGGCAGACACACACACACCCCTTTATACTTTGCGCCAAGGCAGGGTTGGTGTCAGTGAACCAACAACTGTCCATCTGAGACGACATGCTGTTGCATAAGTTTGTTTTGCCATTTTAAGCTTCTTTGCGAGCGTCATAAATGGAATGGCGTCTGCTCACAACTGGGTCAAGGCATGTTGCTTGTTTAGTTTTATTTTGCGTTTTTGATGTAAACATTTGTTTTGCAGCCACTGTATATACAAACTTATACAACTCTTTTACACACGTGTTATTATAATTTAAATAGTAGTTGGTTATATATAGTCAGGTATTTAATTGGAGTCAGGTACTAATTACTTAATTAACCTAACTTAATTAACCGCTACAAGCTATACGACGTGTATCGCTGATACTATAATTACATTTATGTTATGGCTGACATATGCTAGATTGTGTTGCGCCTATTCTCCTGCTTGTGAAAGGCTTGCCTTTCTTGAGAAGTTGCAATTAAAACTCAGGCTTCTCCCCAAACACCGATTACCGGCACTGTAAAACTACTACTGCTTCTGAACAGTAGTAAATTTACAGACCGGATGATGGATAGACAAATTGAGAGAATGGAGAAAGATTGAAAGAAGGCGAGAGAGAGAGAGAGAGAGAGAGAGAGAGAGAGAGAGAGAGAGAGATAGAAAGAGAGTGCGCACGCGCGTGCGAGTAATAGAAATGAGAAACCGATTTATTGAGAGCATGAAGATAAACAGAACGAAATGAATGAGACAATAAGCGGAAATGTTTAGAAACAACGAATAGAAGAGGTACAAGGATTATTACGAGACAACGAAAAGAATAACATATATTAGGAGATTGAAGAAGAGGCTGAGTGACAAGGACAGATCTATACCTTTACCCAAGCAAGTTTAAAAGTAAGGCAAGCAAATGCAGCATACAAATAAAAAAAATACGCCAACCAAATTAAAAAGACAATCGAATTTTGTGGAAGGTTGGATAATGGGCTACGGGAAATGTTTTCTCTCCTACCTCGTAGCTTTATGCCCACACCATACAATTTTGCAGTGGGTCAAGGAATCCCCCCCCCTGCATCGTAGCTATACCCTGCACAATATCTGCAACAGTCGGCAATGGGCTACGGAAAAGAATATTACATTTTTGGGTGGACACAGAAACCTTTGCGCCATTTTGTCAAAGGGTAGGCCTGAACTGATTCATTTTAGGGGGATATCTGAACTGACTTTCATTTTGTTTTTAGTGACAATGAGGTTGGCAGAGATATGCGCACTCTGAGTGCTTTCTAGTTTGAATATGTTTTCACGTAAAAACGATTTTTGCGAGTATCTACGTACTAGTGAAATTTTTATCAAAAACCGAATTGAGTGAACACATTAAAGCTCACAATAGGAAGAAGTCTAGATTGACTTTAGTGACCCTATGACCTTTTCAGCGTCGCTATTTCAATCACTAAAATAACAATGGGGGAGTGGTCTGTCTCCGGGATGATGAAATTGATACTGATTTGCTTTTGTATACACTGGTAGGAAACCCGGCGTTGCCCGGGTACCAAAGCACTCGAAAATAATTAAAACAAGCCTGGCTGCTGCAGGGTCAAACTCCACTCCTACTTCTATTCCAACTGAAGATGATTACAGCAACTTTTGTATTGTATATATAATAAATAAATTCATAAGACATATAAGACTTGTCAGTTTGGCTCAGTTGGTAAGCGAGCCGCCTAGCAATCGCTTGTTCGTGATTTCAAATCCCGGTAGGGAAATGATAATTTTATATATCGGTTTGGTTTAACGTGACGAGATAGAAAAACTGGTGAGTCTGGTGAGTATTGTTCTTGTTCTTGTTACGAGAGAAAAACAAAGTCGACTCCAACTTAGACTGGAGTTTGACAAAAAAACTCCATAGTCAATGTGCCTGAATTATAATTGTTTTGGACAAAATACTTGTATCCTTTGTATAAGAGATAAACAATTCAATTTTTGTCGAAAACAGTCAGTTTGAGTCTGTCTCTTTTATCAGTTGTCTGGGATCACTTTTCACACATTTTCCGTTTTCCATGCATGAAGACCTCGGATTTAAAGGCCCACACGGTCAATAAATTATTGCTTTTATGGTGTTAAAGGAGCGTTGATCATTTATCGGATCTGGAAGTATGTCATATGTTCGAAATTGATTTGTATAGTGTTTTTATCAATATCTTATTTTCTTTCCGTGCGACCTCATATGCCCTCAAAAGTAAGATCCAATGTGTTCATGACATTCTGGATGAAAAGTTAGTCTTTATGCGCCTATTTTGATATTTGTAGAGTTGGTCATCTCCATTTGTATTGGGAACAAACATATACAGGGTGCATAGACAAATCAAAGAAGCAGCTCACATAAAAATGTCGACTAAATGCATTAGTCAGACAAGTGCGGAGTTCAACCCGATGTGGCTTCCGCTTCTCAACAGACCTAAACCCGACAAGACAAAGACACAGAAACACCCGGCCCTGCGCTATAAGGGTTACCCCCTTTAAAAATATAACTTCTGTTTACGCCATCACACTCGGATTTTACACCTGAAGAAGGCCGAAGAATGGATCGGCCGAAACGTCGTGTTAACAACACAAACAACAAGAAGGAGTTCAATCGTCCAAAGAACCATTTGAATAATAATAAAAGTGTGTGTGTTTCTATCTTCATGAATTATGGCTAGATTCTAAGCAGATGGTTGATGAACCGTCTTTCTAAACGGTACATGGGTATATTAGAGCTGTGTTTCTTAAGCTGGTGAATGGTTCACCAAAGGGTGGATGACATTTTTGGGGGAGCGAATGAAAATCATGAAAATGAAGATCACCGTGTGGTATAGTAACATTCGTAAACGCAATTTCTCCAATTTCTCACATTTGAAAGGTTTTCTCAGAGAGTGTGAGTGAGAGGCAAAACAACCTGATTTGGAGAAAACACCGAAGGGCATCATTTCCGACCATCTGTAGTTGTTGTCTCGAAATTATGAAACCTATTTCCCTCTGAAGCATCTGCAGGACCTGGAAATCAGATGTGGTAGTTAATCCTTTTATCACCATCTACAGCAAGCGAGCTGATTTGGAAAAACTGTCAGTGTTGATGGAGCTGCATTATAACTTCACTTAAAAATCATCTTTTGTGATGTACTCCTACTATGGAGACTATTAGGTTGGATTACTTGCTTTCCCTGAATAAAAATCAATTGTCTCGAAGGCCCTTCAACCACTAATAATGAAGACAACTTTCCTGCATGAACAAACGTTTTCAACCTTGGTAAATTGAAAAGCAAAAAAAGGAATTTACTTAAGTATGTTGAATCGGTAATGCGAATTGCTTTGGAAAGGAAATTGAACTTCGGTTTGAGAAGCTTGTCACAGGAATACAGGAACATCCAGTCATTGATGATAAAAAATTAACTTTGCTTTATGTAAACTGTTCTTATTTTTTGTCACTCCATTGTTTCTTTACATATTTTTAGGATGTTCAAAAAAGTTGAATAGCATAAATACTTAAAAAATGAGTTAATTTATGTTTTTTGCTCATGTGACAAATACATTATACATAATTATACATAAGAGAGAATAAGAATAAAATTAACTAAAACATAAAATTTAGTCGTGGTTGAATGAAACTTTGTGATAAAGACTCAAGGGTGAATCACAATGAACAGTTTAAGAAACACTGTATTAGACCACGTTTTTATTTTACCGTGAAATTGATCGGAATCATGCTCTTAGATTTTGACCAAATATTAAAATAAGTTATTGAAAATTGATTCTTCATCAGGAAAGAGAAAATATGGATATTTCTTAATTGAAGTCTATGTTTATTCAAAGACAATTCGTTTGGTTCCTTTTATATTGATTAATGATTTTCGAGCGCAATATCTTTTATCAGTTTATTAATACAAGTTTTGCGTTTTCTATTCTTCATTCTTTTCTTTTCTTACAAGCAAGTATCGTGACACAAGGTCAGTCGGTTGATGCACATTTTTGACTGCATTACACGTTTTTATGTATACGAACTTCCAGTCCTACCTCTTTTACTTGTTAACCTGTACGCTGCCACACTCGTATATCCATTGTACATCGGTATATACGGTATACATAAATAAGCATCAACACATATATAGTCAAGTATATATCTGTATGTTGAGCTTTCTCTGCTGAAAGCTTGCCAACCTAGGGTCCTTTCGGCAGAGCAAGCTCAACATTCAAGAACAAAAAGATCCCATTAGTTTTGAAAAGGATGCTTTACAACCAATGCGTCCCCCCGATACTCACCTTTGGAGCTGAAACATGGAACCTACCCAAAGGATTGGCCGTCAAACTAAGAACCACGCAACGTGCACAAGAAAGGATCATGCTTAACACCAAGAGTCAGAAATATCATAGAATCCACAGGAAAAGCAATGGGCATACCATGTTGCAAGAATGTCAGAAAGTCGCTGAATATCCCGACACACAACGTGGATCCCCAGATATCATATGCGAAGTTGTGGCCAGCAGAAAATAAGATGGCGTAACGATTTAGACAGGTTCATGAGATATTGACACCCGCGATAGAGAGATCTGGCGAATCTGGGTGAAGGTCTATGTCCAACGACGGACGTTAAAAGGCTGATGATGATGATGATGGTATATGTATACGTATGCGA
The DNA here is from genome assembly GCA_006491835.1 of Architeuthis dux. Lineage (NCBI taxonomy): Eukaryota > Metazoa > Mollusca > Cephalopoda > Oegopsida > Architeuthidae > Architeuthis > Architeuthis dux. The sequence continues at coordinate 2,187,119 of VCCN01001001.1, read as the reverse complement.
CTAAAGTGTATATATGTGTATAAGTGTGAATGTGCATCTAATCTCCATTGAATGTGTATAAGTGTGAATGTGCATCTAATCTCCATTGAATTTATTCTCTCTTCATAATTTAATGATTTTCACTCAAAGAACCATTTTTTTTTCAATTCTGAACATTGTTTTTCTTTTTATGGTAGAAGTTAGAAGATCTGGTGGACGAAGAAGAAACTTTCATTGAATTGAATATTCGTAAAGAAAAATATGTAAAATATCTAATCAAGGGTTCGCAGGATTGTTGTTGGTAGGGAAATCAGATATAAGTTATTCTACAAAGATTCTGACTGAATTTTTATCGAACATTAGTTCGCCATGAAATAAATATTGTACATATGGGTAATTATGATACACAACCTATCATTTTATGTCAAGAAAATCTTTGGACAGAATCTTGCCTTTTGGTAACAAGGACAAGAGAAATAGTAGTATTTAGTAATATTTAGAAAAATGATTCTAGCTGTGTAGTTTGTGGCCTCTTTGTTGAACATTTCATACTTACTTCATTTGCATTAATTTCGATTCTATCATTGTATATTTTCAATTTGGAAGAACTATATCTTCTGTTTTTCCCACCGTTTCTCTTCAATACATAAAACGTTTGTTTATGTTATGTTGTTATACCGTAAAAATATATTTACAAATTTAGGTGTTATGCTGTTATTTGAATAAATGGCAAAAGAAAGATTCCACCAATGCCGTTTCTTTTGCTTTTAGAACTGTACAGAATGAAACATTCTATCAGTTTTTACCCATTGGAAAGAACTGTTTGAGAAAAAAAGAAAGAAAAGAAAAAAAGAACGTGGCTTCCAGTTGTGCTGATGCTCAGTGAAGCGTGTTCCCACTTGTGAAATGTGAAAGCCAGATCGGCTTGTGAAGTATAGTCCGGCAGTGAAAGATCGAATGGTAACGCTTATTGATCGATCTCAAACGCTGTAAATATCAGACTAATTTAATCATATGAACTAATTATATGCATAAATCGAAAAAGGTGATTCGGCATCCATATTTGTTTAAATCTGTGTTCAAATCCAGATGAAAGCAAATTTTTGACAGCCTATATTGGCTGTCAATAATTCCTGTTGTCATTAGGGAGAAATTGATGTTCTAAAAATATGATCTTCTTAATTTGGCTTATATATTGTCCCGAACCAGATTTGGCAGATCTATGTAAGTACCTTATTTATACGAATTTAATTCCGACGAGAGAAAAATATCGCATGCAATATTTAGAATATATAACACTTTCTTATAATTTCACATTAATAATAGAATTAATGTCAGAACATA